>AYEL01070644.1:0-38638 GCA_000484575.1 Olivierus martensii | reverse complement strand
TACACAAATTCATTCTTTATTATTATTATTTTTTAATATTAATTTTTGAAAATTCTTGATTTCTGCATGATTATCATAAATTATTATGATGATAATTAATGAAATAATAATAATAATTTCTTTAAACGGCTTATAAAAGCGAAATTATCGATTAATTTAAAAAAATAATAATAATTTAATTCGTTATAAAAATGATTTATTCTATGTAATTTCCCACTGCTATTAAGTTGGCTATTAATTTATCTAGGTTGCTATTTATTTCGGTAGCTTATATTCGTATTTTAACAAAATATCTACATTTCGAAATTGGGTGTGCCCCGTCATCGCGTGTCAGATAAGCTCGCGTGCAAAATAAGATAAATCGTGTAAAAAAAACTTTTCATCTATTCGGAATTTCGTTCCTTATATATATTCATATTGTACAATGATAATTTGGCCTACTTAGAACTAGAAACGGCAACATTTCAATCCGAATTACGATAAAAAATACCATAGATATAATTACGTTTCGACGTTATCAAAATGTAAAGTACTACTACTGTTGTAAGGAATTTATTCCGATTTAACTTATTGCATAAGCAATTTTTAATCAAGTTATATACTATAACTTGCAACTGCATCATAATAAATAGTTGCAGTTGCAAAAACAAACTGCATCATAGTGAATAGTTGCAGATGCAAAAACTGAAACTGCATCATAGTAAATAGTTGCAGTTGCAAAAACAAACTGCATCATAGTAAATAGTTGCAGATGCAAAAACTGAAACTGCATCGTAGTAAATAGTTGCAGTTGCAAAAACAAACTTCATCATAGTAAATAGTTGCAGTTGCAAGGATGAAACTGTATCATAGTAAATAGATGAAGTTTAATATCGATAATTTTATCGATATAAAACGATATCGATTATTTTAATAATCGATTATTTATCGGTAGAATTAACAAAACTATTATAACATTTCCAGTACGGTTCGTTAAAAGGCATTTTAAAAAAAATCCATTTTGCATATTTTTATTTTTTATCAATCAATACTTTCAGTTATTGCAGTTAAAATTTAATTGTTTTAAACGAATTTATCATGAAAACTCCGTTTTATATAAATTAAGTTTGTGATACTACTACAATGCTGGCCCAAAATAGACAGTTTCATGGAACACGAATAACTGCAGATTAATACGTACAAAATTAAATAATTGTTGTTGAAGACATGTATAAAAAGTTAATTTGGTATAATTGAGATTTAAAGATTAAAACGGTAATCAGATAAAACGGATAGGTCCTATTCTTTTCAAGCATCACCGATCATGCATAGTCATTCCTAGAAATACTTTTCACAAAGCATATAATAAGTTATTATTTGTAAGAATTACAGCCGATTTCAATGCTTCAACTTAATAATTCCGCTCGCACATTGTGTCAAAACATTAATTTTTCCTTCTTTTTTGTTTTTTTCAAGGTAGCATGCAAATTACGAAAAAGAGCGGAACAACCTAAAATGACTTGAATTTGTAATTACTGTAACAAAACACAGCACGAGTTTTACATTTTTACGACTTTATCGTTCATTTAATTTACGCATTCACTTTGGCTTAATTTAATTTAAACTAGAATTAAATTAAGTATCGTTAAAATAATTTATTTAATTAAAAAAAAGCTTTAAATAAAAAATAAAAGAGTGTTATCGATTCGAAACTATGTAGATATTTCAACTGAATTTATTTTACATATTTCTTATAATAACTAATCAATGGTTACATATATTAATACATTTCAAAGCAGTAGCGGACTGGTCAGAGTGTCAGCTTGCCTGATGGCAAATGGGTCCTGTGGGCCCTGATGAATTTGGCCCCTAAAAAATTCTTATAAAAATTAAATAATAGCCTTATCTCCTGGTTAAACAATATTTTTAGGCCCAGTCCGCCACTGTTTCAAAGAATATATAGCATGAAAATTTGTTATATATAATATTCACTGGAATCAGATTTGATGATTTATATATATATATAAACCGAACCACTTATTTTTTTTATATTTATACGAAAAATTCGTAAATGATAAATGAAATTCACAATATATAAATATTAAGTTATTTTTCATGGATAAATTAAATTATAGAATTTAAATACATGATTATTTTATATGTATCACTTTCTAAGATTAATTTAATATTAGGATTTATTTCAAAAATTAATGATTATTTATATTAATATAGAAATAATAAATATAATATATATATATAAATGTTTCTCTCACCTGCAGCCTTGCAATAGACACCATTTACAAAAATTAATAATAAAAATATAATTGACAAAGTCATATTGAAGCCAACTAGACGAAATCCGTCCTGTAAGTATGCGTGCAACATTGGTAGTATTGGTAGTTTTTCTTGTCGCCAGATGGCATTTGGAAATGAAATTACACTACAGCAATAGTTAATGACTACGGTACAGTATGGGTGCGTTTTTTTTATGCAGCAGCTGTTCAGCGTAACTGACGTCATCCAGAATTAAAGCTGAGTGTCCATCTCCTGTGCAATCTGTGCACGTCGCTACATGTTAATTTAGAAACGATCTGTTATAGCGCAACACGGAGGCCGCCATTTGTGCAATAACTAATATAGTGGTAGAAAGAAATATTTTAATTGACGAAATTCGATAGAAACGAAAACGTTGTCATAAATATGTAGGGTTATTATTATTTTTCGTTTGAAAAGGAAAAACACGAAAGGAATAAAATAAAAGATTATATCGAATGTGTAGTACAATCATATTCAGGCTTAAATCCGAAGAAAATTTAATAATCAGATATTGACTTTAAATTTCACTTTAGATTTTTAGAGGTATGATACTGAAGTAAATATTAAATTAATTTCAGTATATAGTCTTGTCAATCTGAACCCTGATGGGGTGAAATTAGTTGTGTTACCTTCCGCCATTTTGCTTTACTGTGAAGCAAGGTGAAAACGCACTTTACAATCCGCTATAGCGATAAATTCAGCTAGAAGTTTAAAAACGGTTCGCTGCAATACAGCGCTTAAGTTAGAAACGATTGGCTTTATGCAGCGGATATATAACGCTATAAAGAAACGCACCGATACTGTATTTTAAAAAAGTACGGTCGATTTTCTCCCTGTTTACTTTCCTACGTGATTAGTTGAAAAGCTATCATATGACTCTCTGTTATTTTAGATAGTAGTGGCAGTCAGGGCCGCCTAGAGAAATTTTCGGGCCCATGACAAGTTTGTGGTCTGGGCCCCGCTTAAAAAAGTGCATCACTTTGATTTCATAAAAAAAGCCATATAAACATTAAAGTTTTATTTAAAAAAGTCAACAATAAATTCAAAATTCCATACTACATACTTTGTTATATATAAAAAGTTTATTTTGGTACGACTGCTTTGGGTGCTCTGTCGGCAACTTGTGAATTATCGGACACATTATGTGACACTTCAGGCCCGACGGTCGGGCCCTTTTCGATGCCGGGCCCGTGACAAAAGTCACGGATGAGTCGGTCGGATTGGCTGCGTGGAAACGCTTCCGCTTTCCATTCTGGAGGACCCGGGTTCAAATCCCGGGTCCCACCCCTTGAAAATATTTATCATGGGGTCCGGGCTCTGTCCGTCGATCCCCGTCCTCCACAATCTGGCTGACCCCTCCGCAGGAGTGGGCAGCCTTTGGAAGGGCTTGTTTCGCCCCGCCACATAGTATTCTACCTGAATGGAGTGTGGCATCATCTGTTGATAAAAAAATGACTACATATATAAAAAAAAGTGATGGATGTCACCCCCTCTCGGCGGACCTAGTGACAGTAGTAATTAATGATTATCTAAATGCTATTGAATAAATGAAAATGCACCAATTAGTGATGCGATTGGATGTTCAATAAAGAAAATGAACATTTGCTAATGTAACTTACGTGATATGTCAGATTGCCCCAACGTACATTTAAAATTTAAAAAACTTATTTTCCATAGTTAGTTCCGAGTTAGTGTTGCTCATCTCCAAAATTCTTTGGAGATGCGTAACATTAAACTAAGTTCGCCATCTTGTTTACTTTTCTAACAGAAACGTAAACAAGATGGCAGACTTCCGATAGAGAATGTCGTCGTATAAATTATTTTTATTTTAGAATTCAAATATATGTCGCTTTTACTTTTTATTATTATTATTATTTTTATTATACTTGAACTAATAAGATATTTTTATAAATACCTTATTAAAAATTCACATAATCTTTCTTTTTTTATATTGCAAGGTATTTTTTTTTATATAGCAAAAAAAGAAAATATTAAAGGAGATATTAAACACACGTAAACAAATATATGCACAAAATCATTCTTAAGCATATACACTCTTTTTCATTCTTAGATATAACGAATAACATCTATAACTGACAGGTGTCTAATTCTACCCAGTCTGGTGATGTAATATAGGCAAAATTCCGTTATAACGAAATCCTTGGGACCGTTGCCTTATTTCGTTATAATTAATATTTTGTTAAAACGGAATTTCATATTTTTTACCATTTTACTAAATTTACCATTACGAATACTGTAATGTACGTTACAAATACGTTATCTCAAAAATTTCGTTATAACGTAATTTTATCTGTAATTCGACTATAGCAATATACCGCCCTTTAAAGATATGGGAGGAAGTATAATTACCAATTCAGAAGTGTATTGTTGAATTATTATTACGTGATGTCTGTAGGTCCGGCAAAACGGCTAATCCGGCAACTCTGGAACGGAGCGTGGTGGAGAAAATCGAGATTCAATCTGTAGTATATAATAATTTTGTTTAACAGTTAGTGAATATTTTATTAATTAAGTAGAATATAGAAAGCAAAATACTATACAGTAAATGAAAATTATAAGATAGCATATAAATGATGTAATATATATATAATTTATTTATCATCATTTAAAAAGGCCCAAAAGTGTCGGCCGGAGTGGCCGCGTGGAAACGCTTCGTTTTTCCACTCTGGAGGACCCGGGTTCGAGTCTCGGATCCTACCCCTTGAAAATATTTATCATGGGGCCCGGCCCGTCGATCCCGATCCACAATCCAGTTAGCCCCTCCGCAGGGGTAGGCAGCCTCTGGAAGGGCTTATTTCTCCCCGTTATATAGTATTCTTAGAGAATGGAGTGTGGCGTCATCTGTTGACAAAAAAAAGGCGCAAATTTATAGATGTTCCCTTCTATATAATTTTCGTTTGACATAGCCAGCAGGATCTTAATCATGCATATTGTATATGTTTGACTTATTTATCAAATCAACATAAAATTACTTTTAAAATGAAAGGTCCAATGAAAAATAGTATGATGTAAAGACATGCACACTATTGATATTGAACAATATTCTAGGAGTAGACAAGTGATTTTATTGCATTGCAGCAGGTCAAGTAAAATATTGACTTATATTTTATTATTTAGTATTAATAGTGCTATTATTTAGTGTTAATAGCGTAATAAGCTCTTGTTTATTATTTGATTATAATCTTTGTCGAAAAATAAAATTTTGTTCACTCTATTTGTGTTTGTTTTTTTCATAGCATTTTTTTACCATAAAATACACGTAATAATTTTTTTACAATTCACCCTCGATGGCATTTAAACCTTTTCTTCTCCTTCCTCGAAACATTAAACGAATTAGGAAAATGCGAAATTTGGAGTATTTTCAGCACTTCATTCAAAAATTATCGAAAACGTGAATTTATAAAAAATTAATAATAATAAAATGGTTTAATACTTCATATTTGGGTATTGCACCGTTTTTATTGATAGGATATGGTCATCACACTTATTAAAATAAATGGGATACCTCTGGCTACCAAACAAAGTCAATTTACTATATCGTTGAATGTATGTTCGCGAAACCCACCGGCAATATGTCGGACCCCATCAACAACGGTTTCGTTTTACTTACATTGAACAGTCTATCCAATTTGTATAATATCGATGTAGACATCTTTTGCCCCTTACTTTAACGCTTAACGCCATCTATACTTGAAGATAGCATCGGTTTATGGAAGAGCCGAAGTTCATTCATATCACTACGCCGATGATATAGCCCACTAAATTATTCGCGATGTTACAGTAAATTTCCATAAAATAGCTTATTTGTTAAAATTGTCGTTATGTTTCGAATAAAATTACGATATTAACATGTAGTAAATAATCTGCGTGTCTGTAGTATGTATGATGATCAGATGCGCAATGATGTTTTGCGCATTCCAATCGATTCTGTGTTCTAAATTGGGGGAGAGTTGGAATTTTAAGTCATCCTCGAAAGGCTACATGATTAGCCGTCAAGCGCTGGTTGTGATTTCTTGTGAAGCAAATTGCATTGAATATTTATTCGAAATTGAAAACCCAGAGGCACGATTTCATTAAAATAAACATCGTTCTTATTGACGCTATTACCGTTTACATCGAAATCGACTGTTCCGTGTGCATTAATACCGTCACTAAAGTTGGTAATACGTCGCTTCCGTAGACTCAATACTGCCTTCCGATGCTGTCGTCAAGTTTACAGATATTTAATATCATACAAAATAAAAATGGGTCCCTTAGTGTCTTATAAAAAAAGCTGGTTAAAAAATAAAATACGGATGACAGTCGGCCGGAGTGGCCGCGAGGAAACGCTTCGGCCTTTCCACTCTGGAGGACCCAGATTCGAATCTCCGGTCGCACCCCTTGAAAATATTTATCATGGGGTCCAGGCCTGCCTCGTCGATCCCCAGTACTTGTACTGCCTATCTCGGCTATTGTTTCGGTTGCTTCGGCAACTCCGGGCGTAAGGGCCCGAGGTTGGAGGACCTCCAGCCCTGCAGGCCTGCTGGACCAGTGTGGCCTCCTTGCTAAAGTGTCGCAGAGGTGGGGTTCCCTTCCCCGCCGACAGCTCAGGCAATGATTATAGCCGAGTTCCATCTCGCAGAAGGATCCCTGTAGTGCTATATAAGCGGAGCAGGGCCATGTTGCCTTTTTAGGCGCAATGTCTTTGAACTATATGAGCCGATATGAGCCATCCCTCGCTGATGGATGCTCTGTAGTTCGCCACTCGACCGTCCGAGTCCCTGCGGATTCGGGATTAAGAATTGGTCCGACGTATGCCCTGCGTGAGGTACGAGTCCTCTATAAGGGTCCCAAGTCCCAAGGCGTTGTACCGGTCCGAAGGGATGAATGGTGGAGGGATAGAAGCCGTTCCGGTGCCCACCCGAGGGTTGGCCTTGCTCGGGCTGATTGGGTTGTACCAGAGGCCAGGGAAGCTTTCTTCCTAGAGAATCATAAGACTTCGGGGAGTTGATCCGAGCGATATTCGACCACGGCAAGGCGCCAGGAGCCCGGCCATTGCACGGCGTCGGTCGATATCGTCCCTATGGTGGCCCACCAGTCTCTCGCGGACAGTGGGCTATATCGGTGATCAAACCGGGGGAGATTCTCGCCCTTTTCAAGTTGGGTCGGCTGGTCTTCATGCCTTCCGATGCGATTATTAGTAAGGGTTCTGCTCTTGTGGAGGGTTCGGGATTACTATACTCTCCGTCCCTCCAGCAGCCTGTCGCGATTTTCGCGGCTGTTGTGCCCGAGTTATGGTGTCCTAAGGATTTCCCATTCGTGGGAGAAATTGATATGAAATCCGTTCGAGATTTCGATCCCTTCGGGGACTGTCCGTTTGCTCAGTAATGAGCACCAGTCTTTGTAGCGAAACGCTTCGGCTTTCCACTCTGGAGGACCCGGGTTCGAGTCTCGGGTCCCACCCCTTGAAAGTGTTTATCATGGGGTCCGGGCCCGGCCCGTCGATCTCTGTCCTCCACAATCCGGCTGACCCCTCCGCAGGGGTGGGCAGCCTGTGGAAGGGCTTGTTTCGCCCCGCAACTTAGTATTCTCCCTGAATGGAAAGTGGCGTCATCTGTTAAAAAAAAAATACATGCCTCTTGTGTCTCCGCTTGCTTTGTGGACGGAGAGTCGATCCCCATCCTCCACAATCCAGCTGACCCTCCGCAGGGGTGGGCAGCCTGTGGAAGACATTATTTCGTCCCGTCTCTTAGTATTCTCCCTGAATGGAAAGTGGCGTCATCTGTTAAAAAAAAATACGGGTGACATAGAAACATTCCCATATTCATGCTAAACAATATTCTGTATCAGTCGGCGGAATTGGCCGCGTGGAAACGCTTCGGCTTTCCTCTCTGGACTATGATTAAGCCGAGATTACTCTCGCAGACGTAAGTACCCTGTAGTACCCTCGTAGGTAGAGCAGGGGAAAAGCTTTGGCTAAAGTCTCAGAATACGACATGAGCCTGACGCACCAGCCATCGGGGGTTACCGACCAGCTCCTCCGGAACGAAGTTTTAGAAGTCCGCCCGTCGTCCCACCTCGACCGGATATCTCGTCCCTCTCCCGACAAATTATTGTTGTAACTGCTCCACCGCCACCCGTGCTAAAATATGACGGTAAGACCAATATCAGTGATTTCTTTGCTGATATGGTACAATATTTTATTACTCAGGAAATTCCGCAAGAAAGATGGGTGGATATCGCTGCCGCACAACTTGACGGCAATCCGGCCAAATGGTGGAGAGCTGAAGGCAGAATTAGAAGAGACGGTAGAGTTTGGGCTCACTTTAAGCAGCGTTTAACCTCATTGTTTTCCTCACTCCTAGACGAGGTATCCATGACAAAACAAGCGCTTAACCGAACTTACGATGGTCGCGGAAATGTGGAAGGTTTCCTATTGGATACTGTGCGATTATACCGAAGATGGAGACCACAAGCTCCAGACGACGACATAATCCAGTGCATGATCTCGCAAATGCCTCTCAATATGCAGGAATTTCTAGAAAATAGGTACCTCCCGAGTGTTGACGAAGCAATTAAAGCCGCAACACAATACACACTCCGAAGACAACCCGGAGCCCCTCGTCCTCAGCATCCGAAGACCCAGGCCCCTCCCGAAACAAGTTATGTTCGAAGAAGTACCGCTGGTCCACGGGAGCTACCACGATATTCAGCTCGTGCGTCTACGCCAGCCACGAATAGAATATCATCTGTCCAATGTTACAACTGTAGGAATTGGGGCCATTATTCAAGGGATTGCCCACAGAGGCGCAATAGGCCGGCCACAACTAATAATACCCGAAGACAAACTTATCAACCTAGTAGAAATCAGCGTCAGGGAAACTAAACGAGAGGCCAAGGCAGGATGCTTGTGCCTTTACAATGGAAAAAAACCTCCTTCGTTGGATTATCAATCACAAGTAAGACAAATTTGCTATTTATCTCTATTTTTATTAATAATAATATCGTGAATGCTCTCATAGATACTGGAGCTGATAACACCGCCATTAGTGAGAAGGTGTGGATGAAAATAATAAAGAAGGATCCACACATTCACCTCCACCCAAGTCCGACGATACGGTTAGCCGTACAAGGGGAAAATCCCCGCCACTTAGTACTCTTACTGAGTAGAAAGTGGCGTCATCTGTTGACAAAAAAAAATATCTTCTTTAGATTTTAAATGAAAAAGGTGTAAAAAGATACACGCGTACACAATCTGTATTTTATAAGTTATGTAAATATATACATATCACCTCATCGATTATAATATATTTTGAATATCAACTCTACCAATATTCGAATGTTTATTCAGTAAGTTTTCGCGAAAAATCATACAAAAATGAATAGTCGTTTTAATACGGATTATGATGATTTATGACAAAGATTTTGTGTAAAGAATAATATCGGTTTATTTATGTTTGAAAAATTATTTATTAATAATATTGTATATTATAAAATAATAATAAAGAAAAATCAATTATTTCAGTAATATTTTAACAATTTGTTAGTGCAAAAGTACTGTGTCGAACAGTAATTCTTTTATAAAATCATTCCATATCTTGCGAAATTTAAGCAATCCATTTCATTATAGCAGTTAATAAATAAGGATGCGTTCCAAACCTCAACAGAATAATCACTGATGAGCAAAAAATTTCAGCAAACCGTTCCAAAACTCAACAAGCCAATCAGTGTTGAGCTCATCAGACGCTAAACGTAGTCATCGCTATCTAGAGGTGGTGAGTATGCCACTTAGTACTCTTACTGAGTGGAAAGTGGCGTCATCTGTTGACAAAAAAAAAACAGTATTAAGTAGCGGGACGAAATACGGGCCTTCACAGGCTGCCGACATCTCAGAGTCCATCAACGAACCGAATTCGGACCCTATGATAAATATTTCTAAGGGATGTGACTTCAGGGTTTTATTGCTTATTTTACACCCCTTTCCAATCAGCGAGATTACTAAGGGGTGGGCTAGTTCCATCCAGGACTGAACCCACACCGTGGAGGGGAGCCGGATAGTGAAGGATAGGGATCGCCTAGCCGAGCCCATCATACCGGAAAAACTTTTTAGGAGATACCAGACCCAGGACGCGAATCTGTGCCCTCCTGTATGGCACGTCAACAGTATTACCACTTTGCCATCTGATCGCCGTTACTTCAGGGTCGAACCCAGATCCTACAGTGTGGATATCCAAAGCTTTTCGATGTGACCAATCCAAACCTCCATATTGCATAAGGGATATACTTTATTTTGCAGATGCGATATATAGAGCCCACGATAGGCTGACCAAAACAGATAATGGAATCAACTGAATGATTAAAATGGACAAGACCCTAGTCATTCTGAAAAACTGGAAATCTGCAACCCAGATTTGAACCCGACCTTCAAGGTAATAAGCGACTACCTCGCGAAGCAATCATATACCCGATAAAAATGATTCACTGTCAGAGCTCTAAAAAACTAATAAATTATCATATATTTTGTAAGGAAATCTAGCCTAATAAGTATGGCAAATATGTAAATTTATTTTAAAGAGTTAATAATTAACTAAGATATCCAGCCTAACAGAAAACGTAAACACAATATCAATTTTTATCAATAATCTTCTCTAAATGGATGAAATAATAGGTAAATTTCATTGAAGTTGTATAAAATTTACGAGAATTGTCTTGCTTGATTCTAATGAACACATTTTATTCATTTTCCTTTTTATTCTAATTTGCAATTGTGAAAAAAGTCTGATTAGCATTATTTTTCACCCATTTTATTATCACAGTTTGGAAGGAATTTTTAAATTTTTTAAAGTCAGAAAAGTTTCACACTCCTACTAGATAAGATTTTAAAAGTTAGAGAATGTAACAAATCATTATCATCGTCGTTTATTGGCAGATAAATTTTAATGCTTTCTAATGACGCTAAAGAAGTTATAACATTCATTATTGTCTTCTTCATCACCATGTTAGCCGCGTCTTATTTCCACACTCAGCAAGTCGTTCCAGAAACAAACTGATTATTTCTGACGTCAAAAGAGACTAATCATTGATGACTTGCTGTTGAGAGTTTGGAACGCATCCTAATAGCCAAGTGATTTAATCTCTGTTGTCATTGTATTTCTTAGATAAGTTGTAATTCTTCTTAACATTGAAAACGATCGCGAAATGGTAAAAGTGATTAGTGATAATTAAAATTCACTTTGAACGAATTCAATTAACTTTTTTTTTATCATGGTTAATAACTAACGGGTAGGTTTTTTTGTCAACAGATGAGGCCACTTTCCATTAATTTTGATTTCATGATAATGATTTCACTTCCATTTTAATTAAAATTTAACATTTTCAATTTTCCGCACATTTATCATCATAAATTCCATGCAATTCATCCAATCTGCACGTGTGAGAAGTTTTGCCAACTTTACCACAAATCTTCGAAAATAGAGAATATGAGTTTTGTTTCTATACCCCTTAAAGCTTTAAAACATCAGTTTTAAAAAAATTTCTGATGATATTTGAAATACACGAGCAAAGTAAACACAGTATTTACCTTCTAATTACAGTAAGACCTCGCTTAACGCTATTTCGATATAAAGCGATTTTTTTCGAATTATTTTTTATTTATTCACTTTAGCGAGGTTTTTCAAACCGTTATACTCACATAAATCAGATATTAAAGAACTAGAACAACATATGCACGAAGACGAGGAAGTGAGCGTTTCTGAAGATGAGGGGCAAAAGAGTTTAGCCATTGTTACGGAAATTATGTATCAGTTTATACAAATTGATACAAATTTTGATAGAAGTTCAAAGGCAAGACGAAGTGTTACGAATGCGATGTCTCGCTATCGACAATTGCTTGCTGAATGAAAGAGGAAAAGGCAAACGACGTTAAATGACTTCTTAATCCAAAAAACAAAAAAAGTGTCGAATGAGGAAAAGCCTTCCAAGATGACTTCTTAACGAAAAAACAAAAAGTGTCAAATGAGGAAGAACTTCCTCATCTTTTGTTAGATGATTCTTAACAAAAAAACAAAAAGTATCAAATGAGAAGAACCTTCTTCATCATGCTTAATGAAAAAACAAAAGTATCAAATGAGAAAGAACCTTCCTCATCTTAGATGAGTTCTTAACGATAAAGCAAAAAATGTCAAATGAGGAAGAATCCTTCCTCATCACAAACATAAAATTATTTACTCGAATATTTTTGATTTTCATGAATGATTTATGAATACAGATCGATATTAGCAATAAAAATGTCTATAATTAATGTAATACAATAAAAAAATCAGTAAATCATATTTTATATAAGCTCTAATTCAAGTACAGTGGGTGATCGGTTAACGAACACAATCCGTTCCTAGACAATGTTCGTTATCCGAACATCGATTTACCATAGGTTTTTATAGGAATTTGATTAATTCGTTCCGGAGACCCAAAAAAACAACAAATAAAAAATTATATAATTTCTTACTACGTTTATTTCTATGTAATAATAGTTCATTTTAATTGGGAAAAACTACTGTTCTTTCATCCTTACCCATAAGTCCACGAACGCATAAGTCCAAAGTCGGTCATTTGTTAGGTTAGTTAAGCCGAAATATCCTCATAGAAAGGCCTAATAAGCCTGTCATTCCGTTAGATTAGTTAAGCCGAAATATTCTCATGCATATTTTTATCTGGTGGCGGCCACTTATAGAGCTGCCATCATCACAAGCTGACCAACACCTATGATCGGGTCAACCGGAAGATTAAAGGATGGGTTTCAATGGTCCGGGCCCAAATCCCTCCTAAAAAATTGGAGGAATGGGATTCTCGGATCCTCCAGAATAGTAAGCCACAGGCTTTTCTCTCTCCTTCAGGATTTTTCGGAAGTGGTTAATAGCATTGTCGTGGTAGAGATCACCGAGCCTATTGACCTCAATCTGGTATGTATGGGTGCCATTCTATGATCAAAAAATTGTAAAATCTCTCTCTTACCTTCTTTAATAAATCTTTGATTTGTTTTACATTGTGTCCGAGTTCATTTTAATTGGTAAAAATTACTGTTCTTCCATCCTTACCCATAAGTCCACTAATGCGCAAAGCCTAAGCCTGTCATTTCGTAGGTTAATTATGAACATAAAAATCTTTCAAAAAAATGTTCGTTATCCGAACTGTTCGTTAACCAATCACCCATTGTATATTAATTCATTAAATTTTCATATATTTAATTTTTTGATTATTTAAGAAATCATTGAATGTAAATCTATGACTATACAAAACTATTTTTAATTTATAATTACAGTATGAAGATTTTTCAAAAATTCTGTTTATCAAATTCAGAGCTAATTTTTTTAATAGCAATTATTTTATAGAAATAATAAAATCATTCTCTCTTAATATTCTAATAATTAGATAAAGAATTATAAATCAAATTCATTTTATAATTTTTTATTAAATAATATAGCATTCATTTAGCAACATCTGTTTATAATAATAATATATTGTTGATTATGATATCCAAAATATCTTTATAATAATGTAAAGATATTAAATTTATTTTTATTCAATAAATAATTGAAAGATTGGAAATACGTGTTTGTTATCTGAACTGTTCATTAACTGATCACCCACTGTATACAATATTGTTTATGAACACTGATTAAACTATATTGTGCATAGGATAATTGGCTGGATTAGCTACATAGAAATGCTTGTTTGTCAATCAGAGAATTTAATTAAAATTCATTCCTAGGGAAATTAATATGATAGGTCCAGATTCAGCTTATTGATTTCTGTTCTATGTCCATTGATGCCAGCCAGATTGTACAGACAACATGCAGCAGTTTGAATGGAATTTCTAATTAGTAATTAGTAAATGATTGAAAACTGGCATTAAAAAAAAGTACAGTATTACAAAAATATCATCTGTAAATTCTAAGCTGTCTTTTATTAGAAAATTTTCTTCTTTAGTTATAATGCATGACATATAACTGATATGTAACATTTTACAATTAAAGTTTGTAATTGAATCATGCTTTTGTTTTATTTCATTCTATTATTGATCAATTAACACTTGAACAATACAGTAATGTTTATATGAGAAAAATTATCAAATGAGCCTTCTAGTATCAGAAAGCACTATAGGAATGAAACTCCAAATTATCACTCAGTCTGTAGCAGTGTTTCCCAAACTGTGTTCCGCAGAAGGTCAATAAGTGTTCCGTAAAAATTATGAAAATTAATATTAGCCTCATATGATTCTAAATGTTGTATCAAGTTGAAACTAGACTCGCTAGTTTATTTTACTATTTTCATGTGTTTTATTTTACATAATTACAATTTGATGATAAATGTTTTTTTGTTTTGTTTTCTTAACACTTACACTTACTTGCCTAATTTAATTATTATTAATATAAGTATCTACCTATACTATAAAATATCTGATGTTGTCCGTAAAAATTTCAGGATTTGTGAAGTGTTCCATCATAGAAAAAGTTTGGGAAATACTGGTCTATAGGATTTGCAGTTTCAGTTAAAGTTGGAATTTTTAGGAACTAATTCCTAATTATTTCTAAAAACAGTCATTCAATGTGTAATAAACATTTAATGACTGTATTTAGAAATAATTGAAAATTTGTAGTGTTTTGTTGGTTTAATGGAAACTTTTATTTTACAGTAAACTGTATTGTATATTTGCAGAAAAAATTTTCTTAAATCAATTTGATTGTACATTATACCAAATAATTTAATTATTTTATTATATTACAATACATTATATATATTAATAACATAAGCTTTTAATAATCATTTTTATAAATATTTTGGCACATTTTATGACATCACACAATAATTTTTAAAATTATATAAATAAATACTGTATACATCTAATATAATTTAAGACTATTTTTATAATGATTACATATATTTATCTTTTAAATTACTTATTTCTAATTAAATTTTTTAATAATCATACAATTTGATATATATTAACAACAGAACTTTATACAAAAAGACAGTTTAGTCAGTTTTCATTCCAACTAATCCAGATAAAATAATGTTAATATATATGGGCATTTGGTAATCATCATTATCTATAAACGATCATTTATTAAAATTTGATCTTCAATTTCATTCAATTTTTGAGCTTTATAGGATAATTTTTAATAGGATATTATAAAGATTCTCAAAACTGATTTTATGATTGTTATTCATTTTATATACCATAGTTATTGAAAGACATTAATGGCCATAGAGATATTTGATACATTTAAAACTTGAGCCACAGATATAAAACTTCAAATTATATATAAAAATTACTCAAAAAAGAAAATTAGCAAAACTAATAATTATTAAACAAAGCATTATTTTGATACTACTGACTTGTTGAAACCTCTTAAGAAATCATGCTAAATTTTATAAAGGCAAAATAATTATTAGTATAGAGAATATTTTTGATGGTATTTTGTTATCTTCAACCTTTCTTCAAAAAGGTTGACGATAACAGAATATTATAAAGTTTATGGCTCTGCAATTGGATAATTCTATTGTATGCTTTATGGAAGGTGAAGATAGAAAATAATAATGTCAAAACATTCCTATAAATTTTTTCACTTTAAAGAACTTAGTATCATTTTATCAAACAAAGCATTCATTCCTTTATTTCCTGATACAAAATTGATAAAGAGAAACAAACAGCACTAATTAAGAGGAAAATTTTATTAATTCAGAAATATTTTCAACTATTCACAAGATCTTCCTCAATTGCACTGCTAATTTAAAGTTTCTGAGAGAAAAAAACTGAGAAATGTTTGTGTGTATTACAATAATCTTTCTCTTGATTAGTGTTACTTATTTTTCTATATAAAGAAAGCATTTTAGTTCAGAGAAATTCTAAAACAATTCATTTAGATAATAATATTTTTACTAGTTTTAAATTAACAATATTTTATATACAAGTATTCCTCACTTAACGACAGAATTTTGTTCTCTTGACTTGGTCGTAATACGAATTAGTTGATAAGTGAATAACTTGTTCATATATATTTAAAACAAGTTACTCACTTAAGTTCTCATGGCTGTGAAGACATTTCTATCTTAAATATTCACAAAGTATTTTTCTTCATCAGATTTTTGGAAGTGAGTGCAGGAAATTACATGAACAGAAGTCGTAAGTGAAAACCAAATTTTCTGTTAAAAAAATGTCATAAACTTGGACATAAGTTCTAGCATTTATTAAACAGAAGGACATTAAGTGAGGAGTACCTTATATATATTAAATTATAGATGATAATTTTATATAACACAGCACAGTGAAAACCAAATTTTCTGTTAAAAAAATGTCATAAACTTGGACATAAGTTCTAGCATTCATTAAACAGAAGAAGGTCATTAAGTGAGGAGTACCTTTATATATATTAAATTATAGATGATAATTTTATATAACACAGCATGAACATTTATTTCTAATAGTAAGAACTTTTCTGACTATACTATTGAATATAAAATTTATCTCAAACACTTGTCTATAAAAATAAAAACTTCATATATCATCTATTCTTTATAATGAATATTTTCCAAAAAATGTATTATACTAACTTGTAAATTAAAAAAGTATTAATAGTAAAAAAATTAATTTCTTATTTATCTGAGTATTAATAGATCTGAGTATTAATAGTAAAAAAAAATCGATTTCTTATTTATCTGTAGTGATTAAATGAATTGAACTTTTATTTTTTAATATCGGAAATTTCAATTAATTTGTTTTTTTTTTTTTAAGTATAGTATTTCATTAGTTTATAAATTTCACATTCAAGCACTTCATTTTCCACTAGTTATATACGGAGTTAAAAAATATAGAATTATTATTGTAACAAATGTTATATAAGTTAAAACCAAATCACCATAAGAAGTTCTGAATATTGGAAATTAACTTTTTCTGTTAAAAAAATAACTTCTCAAAGCATGAAATTATTAATAAAGTTTTAATTGCAGAAAAAAATAAGCTAATGAGCTAAAACATGTCAAAATATTTCACATTATTTGATTTTTGACCATTTGATAAAAATTACTTTAGTACAAAATTTAATTTAATGTAAATGAAAGTCATGATATTTTAATTTGTAATAACAAACTTTCTATTTGAAATTGAGATAAACAGAACCACAGTTTAAATTCTATTTTAATGAACTTGTTTAGCATAAAATAGGGCATTTACCTTAAATCCTGCTAATAATGTGATCAAAATATTTAGTCTATTTAAACATACACAGGTATACCACATTTAACACATGCTTGCTTAATGTATTTTTGCTATCATGTACAAACAATTTTACTAATCACTCCCCCTGAATAAGATATCCATATTAATTATTCTGAAACTGATATAATGTATTGCAGTCTGAAATCACCAGTACAGCACAATAAGTATATAAGATATTGTAATTTTTTGCTTTTAATGTTTTTTTAAATTGGAATGAATTTTACAATTGATGCCAAAGCAAACTTTTCATAGCCTAATTTGAAGGAACAAATCATTGCTATATCAGTTAGAAATAGCAGGTTTTTCCTAGCAGCAAGTATTATTCAAAGCATTCAAATGACAAAAAAAAAAAGTGACATTAAAATAAAGCATGCAAAAGAAATTTCACTGCAATGGGAAATGCATCCAGTATGCAATGATCATTGGAAGCATAAATTTAGTGTTCTAGATAAGTGCATATTAATCATTGTCATTTGATTATTGATCAGAATCACTGATTGGAAATATTGGAGAATGCTTGGTCTGCATCAGGGCTGTCCAACCCGCAGCTCAGCACTGTAATGAATGCGGCCCAACATAAAATCATAAACTTAAAACAATGAGATTTTTATGTACTTAATGAAGTAAATGAAATTTTTATTACTTAAATATCTATCTACATTTCCTATTTCCATTTTCTAAAATATTTTTTACTTCAGCAATTAAAATTTTTTGACCCCAGCTCAATGATTTTAAAAAAATTTCTGAATGAAAAGAAGTTCAAGATTATTAGTTTATGACATTTTTGCCTATTTGTCATAGTGGATATCATATATTATATACAGTGAAACCCCGCTCGTGCGTTCCCGTATCGTACGACTTTCCCGCTTTAAACGTCTATAAATTTAAAATATTATAATATATTAAAACTATCAATATACATAAAAAGAAGGACAGTATAACATACTTATTTATGTTTATACATAAACAAATGTGTTATATTTAATTTACAAATGTATACAGTAGGTATCGGTTAACAAACAGTTCAGATTATGAACAAATCAAATAACGAATACTTTCGCAAAAGATTTTTTTGTTCGGATAACAAACACCTCACAGAACAAATTGTAGGACTCACGGACTGACAGAATGACAGATTTAGGCCTTGCATGTTTGTGGACTTATGGTTAAATGATGGGAGAAGAGTGGTTTTTTCCGATTAAAATGAATTTGGAGACAAAACAAATCAAAGATTTATTGGGAGGTGGTAAGAGAGAGTTTTTACAATTTTTTGATCTTAGAATGCCACCCATACCATGCTGAGGTCAATAGGCTTGCAGATCTCTAAAATGACAATGCTATTAAATCATTTCTGAAAAATGCTGAAGAGAGAAAAGCAAAATCAACATTGGACAGATTCTTTAATGCCCCACAAATGAAAAATAAGCATGATATATAAGCTGTATACTGAGACTATTTTTTTTCTTTTACATCATATAAATCCCAAACATTGCAGTCTGTCAATTTTTTTAAACAACAGCACATAACATCTGCACAAAAAACAAAAGAAATTTTTTGTGTTAAAATATGAACTAATGAATAATCTATATATTATTTCAATATTTAATACAAATGGAAATTTTATACTGCATATTATTTACAAAGTATGTATTTATTGTTTGGGAAAATACAATCACATTAATCTGTTTAGACAAAATTATTTTCATAAATATCAATTACAATTTAAAATTTCATTTAATATGTAGAAACTCAAGCATTTTTGATTGATGGAAATATGAACAAAGAAAATTATTCAAACTTCATTGTAAATCTAAAATAAAAATACAATAGAAGATTGTTTATCTAAATATACAAACAATGAATGACAGGATTATTGATATGGATGTTTATAGCTGATTTATGATCCAAAGATGAGAAGAGACTTTTGCTCATTAATTAACTCATTTAAAAACCAACTCATTCTAAGTATGGGCAAATGAATTCTATTCAATGTCGGCTCGTTCAACTTTTCGGGCCGGTCCCTGAAAAGTTTCAAAAATCGGGGTTTCACTGTATTATTGTTATTACATAAGATATATACATAAGTTTTTAGTTATTTTTTGGGATTTCCAAACCAAATTAATCAAATTCCATAAAAATCTATGGTAAATCAATGATCAGTTAACAAACAATTTGTATAGTGAATATTGTCTTTGAACAGATTATGTTCGTTAACTGAATCACACACTGTATATACAATCTGACAGATGACATTATTAAATAATGGTAATATGACCAAGCAAATAATATGCTAAATAGGTAATTATTAAACTATTACATTATATTATAGACAAATATTACTATGTTAATACTTTTGGAACTCTAAAATCAATAAGTAAATGACAGTGACTTTCTGGTATCCAAGAACAATTAAAAATTTTTACATTAGAATTATAGGAAATAAGTTTTTGATTTATAAATTTTCATGTAATAGTTTTTAAGATCCAAGTTATCTTTATAAATTGGGATATTTATATTTTTAAACTGCAAACTCCCAAACAAGTTTATTTATAATATGGATATATACAACAGTTAGATAAAACAATTAAAAAGACCTTCCTTTGATTTTTTTAATGATTTTATCTACATTGTTTTATTGTTTTAGACAATAGCAAATATGCAAAATGAAATGAATAACTACTAAAATGTTTTAAATTTTTAACCGAAATATATGTTCTGTGCAGGACAAAATAAATCAATGCAAAACTAAATCAATGAAATCTTATTCTAATACGTATAACTTAGTATAAATGTTTAAATCCAAATAGATTAGGTAGTTTTGGTCAAGCAACCATATCATACACACAATATACAGGGTGAATCTAAAAAGACTTTACAAATTTGAAAACATATATATATTTATTGAAATAACTTACAGAATTGAGAGAGGTGTTATTTTGCTGCAAAACACTTCAAGTTTGATATGAAAGCATCATTTTGGTTCGATGTGACTGCCGTTGGTGATGCGGCAAACTTCTCACCGATAATCAGTTTCTTGCCATACTTGTTCCAGCAGATTGGCGTAACTTCTGCAACAGCAGCGGTGATCCGATTTTTCAGGTTATCAAGACTGTCTGGTAGGGGTGGAACATACACTCGATCTTTAATAAAACCCCACAGAAAAAAATCCATTAGTATCAAGTCTGGTGAGCGAGGTGGCCATGCAATTGGCCCTCCATGGCCAATCCACTGACATTGGAAGCGAGTATCTAGGAAAGCCCAAACTTCCCCGTGGAAATGAGGGGGGTGCGCTGTCTAGCTGGTAGTAATAGGTCACTTGTGGTTGTTCATCTTCATCTATCTGAGGAATTAAAAAGTTTTCCAACATATCAAGATACACAATACAATTGATAGTTTTCAATGAAAAAAAAATTTGCAGTGACTGAATGATGCTACGGCACTACACAAGTCAAACTTGAAGTGTTTTGCAGCAAAATCCTCTCTCCTCTCTCGATTCTGTAAGTTATTTCAATAAATATATATATGTTTTCAAATTTGTAAAGTCCTTTTAGACTCACCCTGTACTTTATCTGACAGTAGTCACTTTTAGAGTCCATTACAGGCTGGCCAACACCAACAATGGGGTTATTTAAAAGGTTAAAGGATGGAGATTCAAAACGTTAGATAACCTTCCTGAAAAACTGAAGCTATGGTACTCAAAATTGAATCTAGATCCTTCAAGATGGTAAGCGGCTACTTTATCATATGACCATCTGGCAGACTGTTTAATTTCAGCTTCAATAAAATTTAATCTTTTATATAGAAGTTCCAGAAAGAATTATATATATAAGGTACAACTTAATATGACTTTATATAGCCACACAAATAACAATTACTAAATATGATTGATAACTGTAAACATCATCTCATCACTAATTTTACAAGCTGATATAATATTCTGATTTATATACTAGAAAAATGATTACTGAAATCTTATGCTAAAAATTTAATTGGATACAAATTTATAGTTTAGCATAATTTAAAATAAATGTTAAATTAACTTTAAATATGATTCTCATCTGTAAAATGGACTTTTCTCTCTAGCTAAATGTTAAATATAAAATAGTAATAATCAAACTTAGAAAATTTTATATCCAGCCAATTCAACAGAGAATATATTTCAAAAATTATCTAAAACTTTATATAAATTGTGTATATGCATATTTTAAAGTGAAGGAATCTGTTCAAATAAAAATTTATATTTAATGAAATTGTCAATGGTTGAATATATAGCCAAAACAATGAGAAAAAGTGAATTACTAGATCTATAAAAATATTGACAATGGATCATAACAAATATATGCAAATATGTCAATAATATATTTTTTTCTATATGATCAAATGTGACAGAAAAAAAAAAAAAATGCTGAAAAGGAGGACTGGTGATTGGGACATTTATAGGAGTGCTCTCACTGTTTATAATAAGGCCATTAGAAAGGCAAAGGTCTTCCTGGAAATGGTATTGTCAGGGAATTGAGGATATACCCGAGGTATCCAGACTTGAGAAGATAATGTCTAATGGGAATTTTTGCAGGATTGATTCTCTTAAGCTGCCTGATGGTAGTATGACTAGTACTTGCAGGGACTCTTTAAAGGAACTTTTTCGGGTGCTATTTCCTGGGTCTATTTTGATTGAGAACTTGTCCTCCTTGCAGATGCAGTCGGACCTTGGTGGACATGATTATCTTGCCATAAGGGAGGATTGGTGTCTTGTGAGGGGGATAATTAATCAGTCTAATATTAGATGGGCTATAAGGTGTTTTTAAGCCTTTTAAGTCGGCGGGACCAGATGGCATTTTGTCAGTGTTCTTGCAACAGGGCATTGATGTTCTGGCCTCTCCTCTTTGTTGTGTCTTTTGGGCGTATTTGGCTTTTGGCTATGTTCCATGATCCTGGAGGCAGGTAAGGGTTTCTTTTATACCTAAACCTGCACATAATTCTTATACCAAGGCTAAGTCTTATTGTCCGATCAGTCTGATGTCTTTCTTATTGAAGGCTTTGGAGAGGTTGGTGGATAGGTTTGTAAGGGATGGGGCCTTGTCTATGATCCCCCTTTGTCGAAGTCAATTTGTTTATCAATCTGGCAGATCGACTGAGCATGCTCTTCATGAGGTTGTTTTGCTTATTGAGAGGGCTATTGGGTATAAGGATAATTGCTCTTGGTGCTTTCCTTGATATTCAAGGGGCTTTTGACTACTACTTTTGAGCAAATTAACCTTACTGCTTTCAGACATGAAGTCAGTTCAATGATTATTCCTTGGATTGGCTCCATGCTGAGGTATAGGGTTGTTTGTCTACTAAAAACAACCCTATGCCTCAGTTGTCTCCCCTTCTTTGGTGCCTTGTGGTGAATGAGTTATTGGCTTTACTCAATGGGAAAGATTTTTTCACTGTTGGTTATGCTGATGATATAAGCCATCAGTGTAGTGGGGAAATTTCCTAGGACTGTTTCTGAGGTCTTTCAGATAGCTCTTAATACAGTTTCTGACTGATGTAATAGGGTTGGATTGTCTTTTTAATCTGGCTAAGACTGTTATTGCACCTTTTACTCAAAGAAGACAGTTGGTAGGGTTAACTGGGCCAACCTTTTTCGGTAAAAAATTGCAGTTTTCTACCCAGATCAAATACCTTGGCATTATGCTTGATAAGGGTTTGATTTAGAAGCCATACGTTGATTTTGTTGTTGGGAAGGCCTGTAGGGCTCTTTGGGCTTGCAAGGGTATTTTGGGTAAGACTTGGGTCTTAGGCCAAGGCTGTTGTTTTAGATATATACCATGGTTGTGAGACCCATTCTTACTTATACTGTCATTGTTTGGTGGTGAAGAGTCTTACTTAAGACTTGCAAGGCTTTCCAAGTTCAAAGGATGGCCAAACGAGCCATCCTTTGAACTTGGAAAGATTCAAAGGATGACCTGTTTGGGCATTACTGGAGCTATGAAGATTGCTCCTACTGCTGCTCTTGAGGTTCTCTTGTGCATTCCTCCTTTGCATTTGTTTGTTGAGGCGAGTGCCCAGGAGGGCTATTATAGGCTTCATTCTTCTGGGAGAGAGATTTCTTGGACCCATAAGGTGGAGCATTTGTCTTTTGAGTGGGACAGGATACAATGTAACATTCTTGGGATGGTTAAGGATTACATGGTACCTAGATTTAACTTCTTCAGGTTAGGTTAGGTCAGTTCGGTTAAGCCGCCATATCCTCATGGGATACTAGATTAAATACAGCTCATTCGCAAGTATGGATTTTATTGAGCATAACGTTTTCGGATTGTATTAGTCCCTCATCAGAACATTGACATACAATAGAACAACATCGTTATCCACATAGATAACGATGTATTCTTCTTTCACTTTCCATTTTATAAAAACACAGAAGACAATTTTACTTTTTATTATGCTATTTACAAGTTATAAAAATGCAGTATTGAAATTAATGTCAATCTTTACAAGTTATAAAAACTCAGTATTGAAATTAATGTCAGTATAGTTGTTAGATAATTGAGTATAGTTTTGTTTTTTGTCTGTGAATATAGAAGTGAAAATTTCTAAGTTCAAAATGTTATTTCGATATGATTTTTTCATTAAAATTTGTTTTTAATTGTAAGATAAAAAAATACACGTTAAACACTCGTTAAACACGTCAAAAACTCATTTTAAGTATTTTCAGATATGCATATAATAAAAATATGAAACTGTATAATACATAACATATTATTTAATGGACAAAGCCTAGAGCTTTGGTGGAGTTGAAAAACAATTTTTTTTTTATAATTTGCTATTCTTCGAATACTTAATATTGAAATATATTTCTGTAAAACATTATTATGCTCTAGGTAATGGTTATAAAATAGCTTAGAGAGTTGCTTTTAACATGTTTACAGATTCCAGATTATGAAGGATGCATGCGGGATGCACCTTATTAGCTTTGATAACTTTGATGTCTTCAGCACTTATCATTACATGCATTTATCGTCCATATTATTAAGAAGATCAATCGTGGATGACCTGGTGATTTTTTAGGTGATATGCGCTCCCCCCTCTCTTCGTGCTGCTTTAGAATGTTGTAAACTGTTTGCCTACTTATTTGTAATATATTCGCTATGTCTTTCACAGGCATCCCGTTGTTCCTATGATGAATGATTTATTTTTTAAATAAGGTCCGTTTTTTAATCAAAAGAAAAATACTGCAAATATCATTAAAATATTTATTATTCCATATTCTACATACTTTCATCTACTTTTCTACATAATTTCCGTTTTTGTTCAAACATTTGTCATACCGTTCAACAAGTTTTTGAATTCCGACATCGAAGAAATCTGCCGCCTGTGAAGAAGCCCAATCCATGACTGCAGTTTTCACTTCTTCGTCGTCGTTGAACCGTTGACCACCAAGGAATCCCTTTAAGTACCGAAACAAGTGAAAATCAGAGTGCAAGGTCTGGACTGTAAGGTGGATGATCCAGTTGTTCCCATCCAAAAGACCTGATTAGACCTTGTGTTTGTGCAGAAACATGAACCTTATAATCATCTTGCTGTCTACATATATCTCTGCAAAACTATCAATCACACCAATACCAATAATGGGCCACTCACACTTGCACTAGTATGAGATGTCAAGTGAAGAATTTAGTTCAATGAGCTAGAATCCCACCTGAGAAAATATGGATATTTGGATCTAGAATTGAATCTGAAACTTCAAGTTGTAAAGTAACACTATATCATGCAGTCATCCAAATGACATTGAAGAGAAGAACTGGACTGTGAAAAACTGATGACTTACTTGTTAGCTGGAACCTCTTGTATAAATTTTGAGAATTGGGATCTGGATTCAATCTGGCTTTATGAACAGAGAAAGCCAAAAACATTTTGCATGACAAAGCCACTCACTGTATTTTATATTGAAATTTAGCAGAATACATACCATATGTAAAATAAAATAGCATCAAATTTTAAATAAATATACAGATAGTCCTCAATTTACAGTGGAGTTCAGTTCAAAAATTTCAAACCTTGCCATAAATCAGAAATAATTAAAAGTTGGAAATGCCCAAAATTTATGGATTTCTCACTACAAATGTTTACTAGAACACTATATATTATTTTAATAAACATAAAAAAAAAACAAAACTATAAGAATCTCAGACAATAAAGGTCTATTAGGTTGAGAGAATCAAATCAGTCAGTTGCATTGACCAATAGCAAAATTTATCAAAGACTTCATAAGTATGAATTGGTCACTTACTTCAAGGTGAGCATAAGTCAAAGATTATCTGTATACAAAATATTTCAAAATTTGAACTGTTCTATGAAAAACATTTATGTAATATCTCTATTATCATTTCCATCTTTTATGCATTATTTATCTTAACAAGGAGTGCCTTACTCAAGTTTGAAACTTACTCATTATGAATTTCTTGTAAAATTGGGATAAAAGCTCATAAATCAAGTTTTGATACAAATTACATATATACAGGTATTCCCCAACTTTGCAAATAATTGAAATTGAAAGATTTTATGTAATTTGAATTTTGTGCTTTGTGGTACTCAAAAAATGATTTTTTAGCAAAAATTTTAAAGCAAAAATGCTGGAGCTAGTTGAACTACTGTGATTGCATCTATATCACATTGTGGCCACTTACATAATGTGGCCATACTGTTCTATTTGACCAAATATGAGACAACACTGTAAGGTACAATATTGTAATATGTACAATAAAATAATACTTATGATGATACTATAGCGATATGATACTTTTAATTTAGTAAAATTTTTGAAATCTGTGGGTTTGAAAGTTTGATAAGTACTGGATTAGAAAGCAAAAAATTTATTTCTAATGTAGCAAAAACAGCAATTAAAAATTAACAATATAATACAGGAATACCCAATTTATGTCATCCTGCACTCATATTGTTGCTCCAGACCAATTTATTAATCTAAATGGGCAAATTTTTTTTAATCTCTACATTCTATTATGCTGCTTTTTTGTTATCAATAAATTTGTAAGCCAGCAGTGAGTAATTTTGCATCTCACACATATACATAAGTTGACTTGTTCTCAAACACTACTTAATTCCATTCATCAAGCTAGGATGTGGATTTGACCCTGGCTTCTGGATGAAAATTCAAACCCCTTCCACTGATTAGAGAAAAAATGAGTCAATCACATGGAATTGTATTGCACTTATCCTGGAGAATTTATGTTCAATTCCAGATTTCTTCAAGAAGGATTTAACCCAGCTTGATGAACCACTTCTTCACCTCACTGACTCACTATAGTTATTGATGGCCTATGATGAATGCTGGAATATCCCTGCCATTTACTTCCAATAGAAAAGCAACACAAAATAAGAAAGGAAGACCTCACCACAGGTATGGAATTCATGAATCAGAGATGCCATTCCAGAATCAAAGCTGGATGCTTCAGAGCAGAAAATTTAAATGCTTCCATGCAATTAATCCAGCTGATTTACTTATAGTTAAAGACTTGCTCACCACAATTTTCATTATTAAATCTTAGCAGTTATCCAGAGAGAATGCCACTTCATTAAATTGTCATGTGATTTATCAGATTTCATGTTTTTTGTAAATCTTTCATAAGTGTATAATAATTATATTTGATTTTCTTGATCAAAATTTTTTTTGTCTGAAACCAATTACTCCATTTTTACATTATGTTTATGGGAAAATCTGATTAAATTTATGTTGTCTTTAATAATGTTGCTAATTTCGGAATGACTTGTGATGTAACTTTGGGGGATTACTGTATTCAGATTTAATAAGAAACCATAATGAAATTACTGGTATATGAAATCTCATACAAAGTTTCTAACAAATCCTCTTCTTCCAATTACTACATTAATTCACAAACAAGTCTTTAAGCAAGAAAAACTAAAATTTTTAATGTTATTAAAACACTTGTAAAAATATTTTAGCAAAATTTATATAACTTAGAAAGCACTATCAAGCAGCAGTGTATTACACTTTAAAAATTTATTAGAACTAACGTTTTTGGCTTTTGCAAGCCATCCTCATTCATATACAGTTACTTATGCTATTCTAGAATTTTTAACAAAAAAAAACATTTTTTATCGGTATTTCATACAATAAGAGACGTGACAAATGGCGAACACTCAAAGTACATAGGAGTCACGTCGAGAACATTGGAGCAGAAGCTCCGCAAGCACAAAAACGACATCCAGAAAGGAAATATGACTACAGCACTAGCAGTGGAGGCCTATGGGAATAATATAGAGATATGTTGGGATAGAGCTAAGATCATAGGACAGGTGGATAAGGAAGAACATAAATATCTAATAGAGGTGTTGAAGATAGTAAAAAAACAAAGTGAAGAAAAATTACTAAACGAAAAAATAACAAGTATACCCAAACCATGGGAATACGCCATGAAGATGTAATACAATTTAACAATTTAAATATAATATAGTAATATGTTTATAAATAATATTTTTTCTAAATAAGTATTGTATGTAACCATAGTAACCTTGTTGTTGGAACTAATTAATTTAATTTTTTCAGTTAAGTATTTATAATTTGAATGGAATTCTATAGAACACAAAAAAAATTTTTTTTGTTAAAAATTCTAGAATAGCATAAGTAACTACATGAACCTGAGGATGGCTTGCAAAAGCCAAAAACGTAAGTTCTAATAAATTTTTAAAGTGTAATACTCTGCTGCTTGATAGTGCTTTCTAAGTTATATAAATTTTGATAAGATTTAAGCAGTTGCATTTTAACAAACCATAAATACTTTAGCATTATAAATCCTCTTAAATTCCATACAGAAATGGTCTTCTAAAACAAATGAACAATTATGAATCAATTTACACATTATTGTTCTAATGCTTTTTTCTTTAAGTAATATCATAATTATTAATATTTTTTAAAATAATATTTAACTTTTATTCTCATTAATCCATATACTGTATTATAATTAATTAAATAAATATATCCATTATAACATACTATATCTATTATACATCATTTATATTTTAGATTATCCAATTTCATTTCAAAATAAATATTATATATTGCCCATTCCTGATGTTCAGTATCATAAAACTTTTATTCTGTATGAATATATATATAATTTTAATAAAAACAGTAGCAACTAGCCTTAGCATAATTTTATATATAAAATGCAATTTCTGTCTGTCTGTTCCGCATAGGTTCCCACACTATTTGACCTATCAGGACCAAATTTTGTAGGGTGATTTCCCATCAACTGCAGGCAATGTAGGTTACCCAAAATCAAAATTGTCACAGGGGATGTGATACATTGGAGTCATTCTTTCTGGCTGTCGTTCCTTCATAGTTCACATTATTTGACCTATCAGCATCAAACTTTGCTTGTACGATAAGATAAGTACTCTGAGTCAAAATCACTCCAGGATGGAGCATTTTGGGGTTACAATTTAAAATATATGTTTAAATCCTTCAGCCTGTTGTTCTGACTATTGTTGATGTTGCAAAGTATGAAGTAGGATGATCATATCTTAAAGCATGATGTTGCCATGATGTAACAATCAGAAAGATATCACAAACATCATATGTGACATCAATATAAAATAGCAATGACATCATAATAGTTCTGATATACGAAGTAGCAATGGATGGCATCACAAAACATCAGAATGTGCAACATTGTAATGGTGTCAGTGTGATATAGTGATGCTGTTATAACAGCTCCAACATATGAAGCAATAGTGGATAAAATCATGAAACGTCTGAGTGTGTGACATCATTGTAGTGTAACAATAAGTGTCATCATAAATGTTCTAATGTACAATATAATAATGAATTAAGTCCTAGATCAGCATTTCCCAATTTTTTTCTATGATGAAACACTTCACAAATCCTGAAAGTTTTATGGAACACCTTTGTTATTTTATAGTGTAGGTAGATATTATTAATAATTAAATTAGCCAAGTAAGTTTAAGAACTAGGAAAACAAAACAAACATTTAATATCAAATAATAATTATGTAAAATAAAACACATGAAAATAGTAAACAGTTTCAACTTGGCACAGCATTTAAAATCATATGAGGCTTATATTAATTTTCATAATTTTTAACAGAACAAATAAAGACAAACTTACTAAACTGCTTTATTTTCCGTAATAAAGTTCCAAACATAAGCACATCAAAGCAGTGAAAATAACTCAGTTTATTGCAAAATTACAAAAACACTTTCGGTATTAATAATACCATCATCATTATTAATACCATACCATTATTAATACCGAAAGCGTTTTTGTAATTTTACAATAAACTGAGTTATTTTCACTGCTTTGATGTGCTTATGTTTGTACCTTTTTTAACAGAACATTTGTTGACCTTCTGCAGAACATAGTTTGGGATATGCTCTCCTAGATCATTATCGGTGTGACATCAAAATAGTTCCAGCATACAATGTAATAATCAGTGATGTCCTGGAATGTTACCAGTGCTTGGTGTCAATATGATGTATATTGGATATCATGAAATGTCAATGCAGTGTGTGAAGTCAGAAAAGTTCTGTGACTTCACACACTGCATCACACTTCTGTAACTTCACACACTGAACATCACTATGACATTATCATTATATACAAAGGTTTTGATTTTTCCAGCTTTGCTTACAAGTAGAATATCGTAACTATCAAAAAATTTTACAAACGACAAAATAGCATAGTATCTGAATTACGAACCTGATTTACAAACAAAACTTACAAATTATATTCATAACTAGAGAAGAACCTATATTAGCTGTTTATTATGTTTGAATGAAATTCTTCACATTTAATTTTATAGCAGATTAGAAGTTCAGCTCATACATTTTTCAAATTTAAAACAATTTTTTTATCCTATCAAAATATAAATAATTAATTTTTAATATTTGTAAATTTAAATTACTTATTGCTAAAATAAAATTTAACTGCGTACAACATTACAACTACTGATATTTAAAAAGTAGATATGATACAATAATACTTAGAGCAATAGCATATCTAAATGATCTAATTTAGCATGGAATACAAGGATTCCCCATGTAGTAAATGTAGGAACTACCAGTTAAAGAATATTAAAATATTGGAATTTAAAATTTCCATTTCCCGGACCCCTCCTGAAAAACTGGAGGTGTGGGACCTGGATTTGAACCCGGATCCTCCAGGCTGGTAAGCCGCAGCTTTACCACGCGGCCATCCGGCTGACTTTAACCGGATTTGAACCCGGATCCTCCAGGGTGGTAAGCCGCAGCTTTACCATGCGGCCATCCGGCTGACTTTAAGTTCTTCAGGCCTTTCATTGTTGTTTTTCCCAGTCTGGAGAGCTGGGGAGAGGGGATTTGGGACCAGTATCAAGGGTGGTTTAGTCTAGTTTACAAACGGTTCCAAAACCACTACTGGGATTGGGGTGGGAGTTTACTGCGAGGGGACGTGGATGTTTTATTCCTATTCCTATTCCCTTGGGCAGTTTGCCAGTGTCCTTCAGGCAGAAATTTTTGCTATTTCTGCATGTGTTAGAATCAATCTTGATAGGGATTATGCTGGTAAGTATATTTTATACTAGTGGTCTCCAAACTTTTTTGACTGCGTACCCCTAAGACTGAAAAAATAAATTGCGCATACCCCAACTGATTGAGCAGATATCTATTGTAATTGGTGTTTTAAAGAGGAAATAAGGCCTTATGTAATATCCAAAAAATCTATAATTGAACATTATTTTTATTATGAACATAGATGCTTATTTATTTTTCTTATTAAAATTTAATGAGAAGAATGGGCTTGCATTTGTTTAATAATTTCTGAAAATGCTGGTTTGATGTTATCTGACACTGCGATATGAAGGTCTGGTTCCAAGTTTAATTTATTTCGATATTTAGTTTTAATACTCAGTGATCTAGCAGCTTGTAGAGTTTACAAACATTATATAAAAAATGTTTTCACTGTACCCCAGGTATCGTCTCGCGTACCCCAGGGGGTACGCGTACCACACTTTGGAGACCACTATTTTATACTATCTGATAGTCAGGCTGCTCTTAAAGCACTTGATAGTTCCTGATTTGTTTTAAAGCTTGTTTGGGAATGTTGTCTTCTCATTGAGGAACTGGCCACCATAAGAGAGTGCAGCTTGTTTGGGTGCCAGGGCACAAAGGGATTGGGGGCAATGAGGTTGATAGGCTTGCCAAAGAAGGGGCTTCTCGTCACTTTTTTGGACCTGAGCCTGACCTGGGCATTGGATCTGATGATTTTTGGGTGGGTCATCAAGGACTGGTTGGTGGCCCAGCATCTCATTTCCTGGAGGTCTATCGCTGGTCTTAGACAGACAAAGGCTCTCATTTTGGGTTGCTCTGCTCAGCAAACTAAGGAGTTGCTTTCACTGAACAAACTTGAAGTTAGGATTGTTTCAGGGCTTCTTATAGGGCACTGTCATCTTAGAAGACATCTTCACTTGATTGGGCTTGTTGATAGCCCTATTTGTAGTAGATATCAGTATGAGAAGGAAACTCCTCTTCACATTTTGTGTGAATGTATGCCCCTTTCGACACGACGCTCTTCCGATCTACATTTTGTGTGAATGTGTGGCCCTTTCATGGCTTAGGCTACATCTTGTGTGAATGTGTGGCTTTTTCTTGGCTTAGGCGTGATCTTTTTGTGTGGCCCTTTCGTGGCTTAGGTGTGATCTTTTGGGGATGTATTTTTCGTTCTGGAGGATCTTGCCTGTTGTCCCATTGAGGAAAGTACTGTCGTTTGTTTTAAAGACGGGTCTTCTTCTGGGATGATTTGATTGGGGATGCACAATAGACCTTTGTTGGTCATGGTGCTTGGGCTAGGTAAGCTCCTCCCTTTTCTACTACTACTACTACTACTACTACTTCTACTACTACTACTTACTACTACTACTACTACACAATAACCAAGATTCCATCCATAGTTAAAAAATCAGAAGAAAACTAACTATTTTATCTAACTGCTTTTTAATAATAATCCTTTAATTAATAGCACCAGACTTGATGGTTCTAAAGTGCTGATGATAGTTATACGATAACGTTCCAAAAAAAAAAAAATTTTTTTTTTGTGTTGATAATCAACTGCACTCTGGTGCTGTTATTTAAAAAAAAAAAAAAAAAAAATTTTTTTTTTGTGTTGATAATCAACTGCACTCTGGTGCTGTTATTTAAAAGAAAAGTTTTGGGAAGGATTAAAAAATATTCATTTCCAACAGAAAAGAATTAATGAGAGATAAACTTGTGAAAAAACTCATACTTTTGAATTTTCATAATTACTATACAGGTAGGCTTCGATTAGTGCGAGTTTGAATAATGCGATATTCGATTAGTGCAACTTATAAAAATTATACCGTTTTTCACTTAGTGCAAGCAAATATTCGATTAATGCGAGTTGTAAGCATAGACCAGTCTTACTAACAAAGGTCTATTTCCTTTTATGATGTCAATTAACAAATTAATGTTAATTTTCAGTTAGTAAAACTGGACTAGGAGCAGTTTAAGAATAATCAGTTGGCTTTGAAGGGGTGAAACACCACAAAGATGGCGTGTAAATGAACTTGTTCCAGTTTGTGACGTTTTCCCACACAATTAAGTTGGACAGACAGTACTTTGAGAATTGATAACTAAATATGCACAAATAATTCAAGAAATCTGAGGCCATAACCATTGTTTCGGAGGAAGAAAAACTTGTTAACATCATATATTCAGAAAAATATAGCAGTAGAAGGCAATATAAATAAGAAGGATGAGAAATAATGTTGTCTTCATTTGGGAAGTTTACTAAGTCAGCTGGTATAGATTGAAATATGTTCCATTGGCAATGTATGTATGTGTAATGGACTCAGTCCAGGAACTTATTAAACAAACTATATAAAACAGTGAATCTGATAAGTTGGTAAATACCAGTAATATGCTGATAAACTAGAAAATGTGTTACTTCCAGTTCTCAGCAGCCATTTTGAATTTTCCAATTTTGAAGTAGACCACAGAGTTGCTGTTACAAAACCAATTGTACCATATTGTATATCTGTATGCAGATTTAAATGTCTTTTTATGAATGTTTAGAATTTATTTATTATAATTAATGTTCATATTTTCAATTTTTTGAAACCTCATATTTAAAAATACTTATAAACCAAAAACTATCTGTACTTGTCTGTGAAGCACTAGAAAAAATTGTCAGTCCATGGAAATCTAGAAAAAATAATTGTCAATCCACCACATCAAATACAATAGTTTGAGAAGCACTGCTGTGGATAAACAGACTAGCAAAATTAATATATATATACTGCACTGTATATAACTAATTATTTTGTAAAAACATTGTATAGAAATAATATTAAATTCCTTTGCTTAGTATGCGTAGATGACTACTGATAAAAGATCTGGACAAAACAATATACTAATAATAGTAATATTACCAGAGCCGGATTTGCATTTTTGGGGGCCCTAGGACGAGCAAGACTTTGGGGCCCCTAAAAATTCAAATCAGCTACATCTAATTTTAAAAGCTCCTTATAATTTATAAGGAACCATACTTTCTATCTAGCACTTTAATAAAAACTCATTTTTTCTTATTAAAAATTTCCTAGGACGAGCAAGGTTTTGGAGCCCCTAAAAATTCAAATCAGCTACGTTAATTTTAAAGGCTCCTTATAACTTATAAGGAACCTTTAAAATTTTACTACAAATCAGCTACATATAATTTTAAAGGCTTCTTATAACTTATAAGGAACCTTTAAAATTTTACTTTCTATCCAAATCAGCTATGTCTAATTTTAAAAGCTCCTTATAACTTATAAGGAACCTTTAAAATTTTACTTTCTATCTAGTTAATTCAAATCAGCTACGTCTAATTTTAAAGGATCCTTATAACTTATAAGAACCCTTTAAAATTTTACTTTCTATCTAGCACTAAAAACCCATTTTTTCTTATTAAAAGTTTATAAAAGTTGAAAACTGACTTATAAGGAACCTTTAAAATTTTACTTTCTATCTAGCACTAATAAAAATATTTTTCTTATTAAAAGTTTATAAAAGTTGAAAACTGATTGATAATTTTGGGGCCCCTAGAATCACGGGGCCTTAGGACACAGCCTAGTCGGCCTATTGTTAAATCCAGCCCTGAATATTACATATAGGTGATCTATCAGAAGAGTGCAGAATGAAGATAAACTAATATATGTGTTTTTTCTAAAGACTGATGTGGAATATTCTCCACAGAGAAAATCAGGAAATAGAAACATTGAATAAAATAAAGTTGCACTTGATGATTTAATCTATCTGTAACAGCAATTAAGGAAAAAATTATAATGATATATTATTTGAAAAGAATAATTGAAATCAGCTTCCTACATTTCTCCTTTAATATTTAAAATTAAAAACTATGATATATTTAAATTTAATAGTATTGTTAACTATGATATATTTTAAATTTTTTGAATTTAATAATGAGATCAGCACATCCCCGTGAAAGAATTATAAATAGAAGTACTTTTTGTTGTTAAAGTTTATTTTTAATTAATAATTAAATATGAAATATGGTAAGGCTCATAGATAAGTAGATAGTACATATTCTCAAAGAATTTCATAAGTCAGATAGTATGTTTTCCTAGTGGAACATAAAAAACATAGAGTTATACATTGGTTTTAGGAAAGATATAAAGTATCAAATGGAGTAAGAATCTCTTCTGGAAAGATATCTATTTCCATGAATTTAAGGAAATCCATAAAAAAGTGCAGATTTACAGATATGATGCATGCTATGCTTATTATTGCACAAAAAGATAAGGTTTATAGAAGATTACAAAAGAAATTTTTTCTAACATTAAGATAAATTTCTAATGCATTCTTATGTCACATAATATTCTATACTGATAAAAAGTACAGAATGTTATGTGACACACAATATTCTGATTCATATTTAAGGCATTTTAATCATATCTTGTAATGTCTAATTCTAACTATTTTGCCATCATCACAATCTTATATGATATTTTGCAGATTCTGTTCTCACTCATCCTTTCATATAATCGAATCATCTTACATTATTTACCAATAAATTTCTATACTGAATATCAAGGTGAATGCTGTTTTTTACTATAATTTCTCTTATAAATCTATCTCATTCAAAACTGATATTAAATTATGCTAAACCGTAAATAAATTTATCACAATTAACAACAAAATAAAGCTAAGTATTAAGGCTTTCATTTAACATTCAGTTTAATCCTAATATTCATGGAAAAGAAATTAATAATGATAATTAATTTCAGAGCACATAACAGTAGCTTTAAGAATACTAGTGTACTTATTCATTGATATCAAATTTCTAAAGTCAATTTTTTCATAATTAAGTCAATTAATTAAGCATTTTAAATTATGTAGCAAAAGATAATGTCAATTTTATCCAATAGAGGGCATTAGTTTAAAATAGTTTCCAGTTTGTAGTTAATATATTTCCGTGCGTAAAGTAATGCGGAATTGAAGAGATACACGAAAATCAATATATTATTTTAATTTATTTGATTATATTTTACATTCAATTCATTTTGCACATAATTAGATTATAGGTAAGGCAGTGACCAGCAACAATTCAATGTTGTCATTTTCTAGATTTTAAAAAATTTTTATTTAATCCTTTCATATATTACCATATTGAAATAATTTAATTTCTGTTTTTAAAGAAAGACTAAAATAATCATAAATATATATATATATATAAAGCAATTTATATGGAGAACGAGATGCGATTTGTAAATACTGTATACATTATGTCAAATATTAACTATTCAAAAGTCTTGATAATCAATTTAATATTTATTTTTTTTAGCGCAAAAATAATTTGTTGATGATACAAATTTTAATTTATGTAATAAAACAGAAAAAAAAATGTGTATCAAGTGCATTTTTAATTTAAACTTACATTCATATGCTAAGGTTTAGATGCCATGTTTGTTGCTTGGGTCGAGATTAGCAAAGGTGTAACGCAAAGAAAAGATTAAATACAATATTGTCTAGTGAAATGAATTTCTATAATACAAATGAATACAACACGTCTATAACAAATTACCCGTATAAAGTAACCAAGCCTCTAGTTTTATTAGAAAATATCGTCGAAACCGCGATAATCGAGGTATTCCTGTATTTTAATTTCTGCAAATTGTATATACAGTACCTTAAACTGAGTTTTTGTAATTACAAGCAATTGCTTATAATTAATATTTTCATTAATCTTTAGGAGTGATAAAGAATGTTTAAAACATTAATACTAGTAATAATAATATAATGCATAGAAGTATTTTTATAATTTCTACAACCTCACATATAAAATGTAACATATTGACTAATGTTTCTAAATTAATGGAATGCACATGAGATTTTGTTTTTAAATGTTTAATAGTGTTTGATTTATGTGAATAATTGTAATTGATAAGGGCTTAATAATGAGCTGAAAACATTTTTGCTCTATGATGATTAAACTTGTTTGACTTTAACTTGCTCTTGTGCTGTAGTTTATGTAATTTCATAAAATATAATAGAGATAATTAGTTCTGACAATAGATTCAATAGATCAATAGATAGTATTTTTTTTTTTTTTTGACATTCTGTATGTTCAGTTTATGATTAGGTTCAATGCTAAGCTTCCAGCTCTGCAGTAGCTTTTCCCATTTTCAGATCACATTAATCCTCTTTTCTAATGTAAAGTTTCTCCTTGTATAACTAATATAAATCTTTTTATTCACAGATGGAATCTGATAAACTTTTCTCACATTATGTTGGACTGGAGGCTTATTGTTATTATTCAGTTATTAAGGAGCTTTTCTTAATAATTGAAAAATGGTTGTTCCTTTTGTAGATAATTTTACTTTTCAACAGTTTTTAATGAAATGTTTCGCTCTCTTGATTGATGCATAAATAGATAGATGTAGAATATTATTTCTCTTCAAACTGTAAGGATATTTTGATTTGTTTGGGCTGTGAATTTTTATATTTATTATATAGAACAAATAAAATGCCAGATCTCAAGCCATTTTCCATTCCATAAATATACAATTTACAGTTTATATTTTTATTTCAAGCAATTTACATATAACACACGTATTTCTAAAGTGACATAAGTCAAAAACTTGCATTTTTATGTTCGCACCATTTTATAACTGGGAAGCAATCCTCCATCATCTTTTGAAAACCTTTTCCTAAAAAATGGTTTCAAAAGATTACAAATTTTGGAAAAAATTATTAGTTATATAATGGTTTTTAGTTAAGCTGAATTCATAGTTTTTCCAATTTTCTCAAAAACGTTCATTTTTGACTTGTGTCACTTTAGAAATACGTGTGCGATATGATAGCTCTTTATACTTCAAAGTCCTGAGTTTCTACATTTGAACAATGGTCCCATCTAAACTTATCTAAATGACAGAATATTTATAATAGTAAATAAATAAATCAAAAAGTCAGTTTCTTAAAAATTATAATAGTGAGTTGAATCCATAATCATATTGTTTCTCATCAAGAAATTTCACGATTTTTCATGCTTAATAATCTAGCCAGCAATGCTTAATCGCAAATCGGACTATCCACTCAATTCTCGACCCAGAATTGGAGGCCAGGTGGGGCTCAATCTCCACTTTCAATTCACTATTTTGGTTTCGATTTGGCAGTTGGTTTGATGATACTTTGAGACGCAATTCTGGTAAGTTATTAATTTAGATGATGAACAATGATATAAAAAAATATGAAAATAAATATTTCTTAAACAGTATTGTGGTTATTCATCGTGAGGTTGGCTAATGGCCAGAATCTCACAAAGCAAGAACCAATTACCATATTTTACATATACAGTGAGTGTAAAAAGTATTCGTACACCTCAACATATGGGGGAAAAAAGATCTGCACGGGAGCATAAATGAATATTTAGAAGAAATAAAAAATGCATGTAGTTTAGAAGTGTTAGCTTTATTTTTCGGAACACAACCAGATCGAAATAACCAGAAAAAATGTTTGAAACTTACAAACAAA
>AYEL01070643.1:0-29983 GCA_000484575.1 Olivierus martensii | reverse complement strand
ATCCAACCAAATATTAACAATGCTCAAAATTTTGATGAACTTCACCTAAAGACACAGGTGTACGAATACTTTTTGTGTGCATAATCATGCAACATATTTCTTTGTTTGTAAGTTTCAAACATTTTTTCTGGTTATTTCGATCTGGTTGTGTTCCGAAAAATAAAGCTAACACTTCTAAACTACATGCATTTTTTATTTCTTCTAAATATTCATTTATGCTCCCGTGCAGATCTTTTTTCCCCCATATGTTGAGGTGTACGAATACTTTTTACACTCACTGTAGTTAATACTTCGATTAGTGCGAATTCGAATAGTGTGAGAAACTTGTGGAACCCATTATTCGCACTAATTGAGACCTACCTGTACTTATACAATATTCAACTGTAATACTACTACTAGAGTATTAATGAAGATTTGAGCTTTTGGAAAAAGTCAAAAATTTATTTCTAAAGAATTGTTGATATCATGAAGACTAGAATGTTTTACATCATCAATTAGCAACGAATGAATGCTAGATAGAGGAAGTTTCTGGACAGCCAAAATTTTCAAAATTTATACTTTACAATAATGTTAAAATATAAAAGCACTATTTGCAAGGTGAAAATAGTTTTATTTGTATATGCAAATAAAACTATTTTCACCTTACAAATAGTGCTTTTATATTTCAACTTTTATATAGTAGCAAGTGGTAAACTAATGTGTTTACAATAATGTATTGCAATAGGAATTGTTCTCAAAGATTTATATAGAGTAATATTCTAAAAAGTCTTAAAATATTACTTTACTTCACTTATATTAACTTAAAATTCCAATTTGAGTTCCAGGCAAAATATTTCAAAAGAGAAAGATATGTTTTTGACAAAGATGAGAATAGCTTTAACTAACCAAAAATGTTTCAATACTTTTTTAAATAAATATTTTATGAATTTGAATCTTCATTTAAAAATCTCATTTATCTTTTTAACTGTATAACAGACAGTAATTTCTAAATGATATTTTAAATGTGTCAACAGGTATTCCTTGTTTAATCAAGTCTAAACTTAAATTCCTAAGTAGAATTAAACTTAATTCTTTTGGTTAACATTTTTCTCAAAATTTTCAAACCATTTTCTAAATTTATTTTAATACAGTGTATCCTTGTTATCTCAAACCTCTATGTCTTGAAACCATTGATATGTGCACTTTTGGATTTAACCAATATAATTTCAATAGTTATCTCAAAGTATTTTCTTCAAAATCCTTGCTATCTCAAATTAATTAATTTTTGTGCTAGAAAAATTTAAAATATTTATGAATTTTCCCCCACTTTCACAGTCTAAACAAAAGGATTTAAATTTAAGCAAAGACCAGATATGCTATTGACAACTGCCCTCTCGTGTGGGGCCCGCCTTGTTGTGGCAAGAGGGTTTACCAGCTGTCACTATGCCTGTATCTGTTTTCTAGCCGGGCCAATACGTCTGTAGTGACAGGGATTAAGTGGCTCCTAGAGTGTGGCAATGTCCAGGCGAAGACAACCCGCACCGGGATGAGGCGTGTGCAGACATTGGTGTGTCCAGCAGCTCATTAAAAGGGTTTGGCAGCCCCGAGTAGACAGCTATGGGAAGTCCTAGCTGGATAAATTGCCTCGGATCTCATTTCACTTTCTATAGAGAGCTCCTGCAGCATCACTGGTTGGCCTGGGACAAGCTCATCTCGGCCCCCAATCGCTGTCCCTAGTGAAGAAATTCCTATAGGGTTGGTAGAGCGTGGCTGCACTCACTCCTTGCCGGTGGGTGCGCTGTTGTTCGCCACATGACCGTCCAAGTTCCTGCAAGTCGGGATTAAGAATTGGCCCGTATGTCCTGCGTGAGGTACGAGTCCTCTAAAAGGGGTCCCAAATCCCAAGGTGGTGTACCATGCCAATGGGATGAATGGCAGAGGGATAAAAGCCTTAACAGTACCCACCCGAGAGCTGGTCGAACTCTGGATGTAGGGGATTTCTTCCCCAGACCAGGGGAAATTCGCTTCCCTAGGGAATCACAAAATCGGGGAGTTGATTCGAGCAATACTCAGCCACAGCAAGATGCCAGAGCCCGGCCATTGCACAGCATCGGTCGGTATCGTCCCTATGGTGGCCCACCAGTCAGGCGCTAACAGTGAGCTGCATCAGAGATAGAACCGGGGGAGATTCTTTCGTTTGACAGTCGTTCGCAATCGTCCCGGGGTGGTCTGTGCTACAAGTGCGCACCCCATTAAGATCTTGGTGTTTTTGAGTTGTCTGCATGGTCATTAGATCTTATGAACCGTCTTTGCCCTATCTATGACTCTTCATGGTTTGAGTGATGTTCGAGGCTCCTCCTATCATGGGAGAACCTACCGCCATTGTTATTTTTCTGTCTCCTAGATGTGCAAAGATCTCAGTTGCTTGGTGGTATTTGAAACCACCCTTTCTCGGCTATAGTTTCAGTTGCCTTGGCAACTCAGGGCACAAGGGGCTGAGGTTGGAAGGATCTTCTGCCCGCTGGCCAGATCAATTTGGCCCCCTTGTTGAAGTGGACGCAGAGGCAGGGAGTCGTGCTGACAGCTTTGGCGATGATTAAAGCCGAGTAACATATCACAGAATGGACCCCTATAGTTCCATTGAGTAGAGCAGGGCCATGTTACCTTTTAAGGTGTAAGTCTTAGTATTAAATGAGCCTATTGACAACTGGAACAGGAACTTTTTTGTTCATGCTCGTAATACTGATCATGCTGTACAGTAGTTTTGTTTTAAGTTTCATTTCTAATTGGTTTGATTTGTTGAAGTTTATTGGCACAACGGGCTCATGAGCCAAATGTGCCAGACACTTTGTAACACCTAACAAATATATTAACAAAATCAGATAAAACCAAGCAAAATAACAAATAAGTTTAAAAGCCAGGCACTGGGTAAAGATTAACAACACTTCTAATTGTTGATAGGTTTTTGTCATATGATCGTATTTATTCAGCAATACTTTCAACCTTTGGTTTATAGTATGCAGGAGTATTTAGATGCTAATTTTCAGGAAAAAAGAGTGTCTTATACAATATTAAAAATTATGGTGTGCATTATTGACAAAAAGCTTTATTTAAAATTGAACCTTGATATCTCAAAAACTCATTATATTGAATTTTTTTTGTTCCTGTGAGATTTCAGATATCGAGGTTCTACTGTATTTATTTATATAGAAAATACTACTGATCGTTTTTTGGCATGTAGCCCAAAAAAAAAAAAATCACAAGATTTGCCATTAAAATCTAAAATTTTGAATTTTTCAAAGTTGTAATCTTTAAAGCATAGTAGATCATCATTTATCCAAATATCCAAACAATGAACTAAGGATCATTGTTCAGGTTAATGTGGATGTTTTTGGCCGATTCATGATCCAAAAATGACAAAATGTTTTTGTCCATTAATACATTTTCATTATTTACAATTTTTGTTACAATATTTACACACTGAATAAAAGTGTTTTCAATCGCACACATATATGTAATAACATTGTTTATTTCATTTAATAATTCATAAAAATCTCTTTTCAGTTCATTTTCTAATGAAAGGTTGATATTTGATATTCAAAAATATTTATCAGAAATGGTTCCAGTTCCAACATTTTGGATAAAGGATCTTCAAAAAAATAATGACAAACATTAAAAAAAAAATTTTTTGATCTTTCAGAGAGATCTTCAGTTTTCTATTCTCAGAATACAAAAATTTTTGTATTCTGAGAATAGAAAACTGAAGAGGATCTCTCTGAAAGATCAAAAATGTTTATTATTTTTTTTTAACTTAAAAACAAAGCACTAATTGCAGTTTTGTTTAGTTTGTAATTTAGCAGTTTTTGGATTAAAAATAAAGGATCTACTGTATTTCATTTTATTAAGCAAAATTATTATTATTATAAAAACAAACAAAATATTTAAAATAATCAAATCAAAATTTATATTCAAAAAATATTAATGATAAATTTTGAACAAATGTAATAGTATTTTAAACTTCTTATCCAACATAAAAATATGCAATCATGAATATATCCCTCTGTTTACAAAGATTATTGGAATCTTAAACTGTTCATTACATCAAAATTCATTTCACATTTATTCCAATGTAAAAATTTTTAATTAGATCTTGGATACAGAAGTCATCAGCATGTTACCTATTTATGTTAAAGTATTCTAAAAACAATAATTAATTATAAATACTATAATAGTTTATGACATTTATTTCTTATTTAATCTATTTCTTGCCATTGGATTTTGAATTTCTGAATTGCTAATTGCTATGTGATCTTCAAATTTAAACATAATATTGCAACATATTGTGATTTTACTTACTTGAAAATTATAAAATTTTCATCAAATCTTAAATTTATGTAATTCTCAAAAAGTTTCATCCTGCTAAATTATTGGTAAAAATAAGTTCAATACTAATTTTCAGAAAATTGATTTTTTTAATTCAGTTTGTTAAAAATTGATTAATTATTGATTTTATTATGATAATCATTTTAATAAAATTAATAAAAACAAAATAATTTACTTATTTAAACAATTGTGTATATTATATTTAGCATATTTATAAAGAAATAAAATGTTGTCTTAATTGAAATTCGCATACAGATGAAAAATAATTTATACATCTGGAATTATGTATAATCATTGTTTTATGAAGTTAAATATACAGATAGTTGTTAAGTTATAACTACCTCAACTTACTACAATAAGAATAGCTTTAACTATTTGTAATTGTTTTTAATAAGTAATTGTTCAAAAGCATTAAATCCATGCTTTCAAAAAGAAAATTAATAATTGGAAACAAAAATTTTTGAAATAAATTTAATATATCTTTAAAAAAGAACAAATTTTCTTTAGTATTCCATATATCCAAGGGATTTATGAACAGCTATAGCATGAGTTAAATGAATTTAAATAGAATCAGAACATAATAAAATTTAAAAAATTTTTCAAAAACTTAAAACTGCTTATCATCAATTCCAATAAAGTTCATATCAGTACATCACAAACAGCAGTGAATAAAAAACAAGATTTATTAAAAGACAGCAATTTTAATAAATCTTGTTTTTTATTCACTGCTGTTTGTGCTGAACTGATATGAACTTTATTATAATAAAATTTGTTATTATTTGTTAATTTTTAAAGAAAAAGATATAGTTTACAAATTAGTATATAATTGTCTAAATCCATATTATTACATAGGTGAAACATGTAGATCTCTCAAAACCAGATATAAAGAATATGAAAAAAAAAAAATAACCAAATAATATAAAAATACTATTCATATTTCAACTGTAGACTAAAGAAAGATAAATGTCAGTTCTATTCAAGGGAAAAATAACCATATATAGAAAATAAACATTTAGCCATAATCACCAACATTCAACACTTAGTGAACCTAAACATTGGCCTTAAAATTAACACTGTTGGTCAAAAGTACTTCTTACAAACTATGCCTTATTAAAAAAAAAAAAAATTCACTAAAAACAGAACCCTCAGTCCAGTAAAACTACAAGCCTCCTTTCAGAAAACACTCCTCCTCCTCTCACATGTAGTTTTATACCAAACAGTAGCACCAACTATAACTAATCAAACTCAAAACAGGTAAATATTCTTCTAGAATTTTTTTAAACTCTAATAACTTTTACTTCAAATTAATCTATCACAATCAGAACTTGTAATCTCTTGTATTTCAAATGCAATATATATTACTACCATAACATATATATTATCAATTTCATTAAAAAAATTCACCATCATAACTGTTTTTTTATTTGTAAATATTGTAGTAACTCATTTTTGATAAATTGAAGTGGGGCAACTAAGCCTAAAATGCATTTTTATCTATAATGGAAAAGAATGTTATTCTGTTATTATTGTAATGTTGGACTGAATATTTATTGACTCTCTGGACACATTCCGCTAAAAACGACTGTTATGTTCATTTTACCAAATAGAGCCATTCTCAATTTCTATATTTACGTAGCTTATTAAATTGAAAATTTGTTAACTAAGGGTTCATAAACTGAGATATACCTGTATTTCAAATGAGCCAAATCTGAAAGAAAAAAAAAATTGCATTAAAATAAATACAAAGCTTTCTAATATCTTTAAATTGGTTCAACATATAATGGTATACATATAACATGGTATCAACTTATGTCATTTCAGGCTTCTACATTAGAAATCTAGTTAATACTTTACAATACAACAAAAAGACACTTTTTTTTTGACTTTTTAAAAATTATTTCAAAAAATTTCAAACAGTTACTTAATCATTTAATATTGAAATGTCTATAACTGGTAAATAGTCGATTTTCCAAAAATACAATAATATAAATATTCCATTCATTTATTATCAAAATTGGTTATGATCATATAGTTTTGAATCTCATCCATTTCATTATGATGAAATATATAAAACTGGGTAAAGCTGATTATGTTCTCCAGTAAATTTTTTTTTATATTAATTTATATACAGATTGATACATTTTTCTGGCTTCCAGATATGTCTAATACAATTTTTATCAGAATTTTCTACATTACAATTGCTAATTAGTTAAGAAATAATTGTATAATGTAAATAATAAAAATCAGTAATGTCAAAAGATAAAAAATTTATCACTATTAATATAAAGGCAGTAACAATTTTGATATTCTATGACTTCTTATGCTGTAACTGTATATTTTAGTTATATCATCTCTGGAAATATAAGGTTTTCCCTAATTTCTTGTTCAGTCTCATTTCTTCTCCTTTTCAATTTTGAATATACCTTTCCAGTGTAATTCATCAGCTATAAGCTTATCATTTGTTTTGGAATTCAACAGTAGATTATCCATCACTCAGATCGTATTTAATGTTTACTGTTTAAACAATTTGGATCTCTATTTAAAACTTGTCACTCAATTTAAGATCTTTATCACCTAGAGCTTGTATATTTCCATTTTATATAATACTTCCTTTCTCTTAATTTGGTGTTATAGAACTCATTTAAACTGCTTAATGCAGTGGTTCCAAACATTGTGTCTGTGCCCCCTTTTTTCATAAAAAATAGTTATAAAAATGAGGAGTATGCCAATCTAATTTCATAAATACTTTCTATTTACAATTTAATACTACAAAACAATATAACATATTTGGCTTACGGAAAATTCACCCCCTGCATTTCGCCTCCGACAATTCGCTCCTGTAGATAATGTTTAGGCTACAAAATTGCAAATATAGTCAACTCTCGATATCTGGAATTTTTATTGAAATTCCAGCCCCTTTAATAGATATTCGATGCTAATGGTCTCCGATTGTTTACAAATTAAACCTAATTAATTAGCAAAAATTAAAAAAGTGAAATCTTGCTTAATTTTCATTTAAATTTTTCAAGTGAAATCTCGCTTAATTTTCATTTAAATTTTTTGATAATTTTATAATGAAATATGTTTTTATTGTCTTTCTAAAGATGTAAAAAATTTTCCAAATTTTATTTCTTCCAAAACTTTTCGTTCATTATATGAGATCGGAGAAATCACGATTTTCTATATGAAATCTTAGCCATCCAACGAAATGTTTGACATTTTTTGATAGTGACAAGTCATGAATAAAATAAGGTATGAATGAAGAAAATTAGATAATATTTAAAAAAAATTATCGATAAAACACTCAGTACAGTGTGTAAGTAGTTCAGTCAAATAAATTTATATTTTATTATTTAAACTTTTTTGAGAATTTATTCAATTTTATAAGTTTCTAATATCCGTTTTCGCTATTAAGTGTAATGCTTTCCGGGAATGGTTTTTAGTTAGGCTGATTTCGAATTTTTTCCAATTTTCTCAAAACGTTCTTTTTTAGAAATTACTTTTCACAAATTTTATGAAAACGTTATTTAGAAATATCTTTCGAATCGATTATTTTCATATTATGAAAATAATCGATTCGAAAGATAAAAATCGAAAATTAAAGTATTTAGATGCTAAAAATAAAAGCAAATGAAAGATTTTCAAATTTAAAGATCTGTGCATTGTCACGACGGAATTGCATCGAAAAAACTGATTTCTAAATCTCTTGCGTAACACACAAATTATATCTTTAATATTCACAACAATTTATATCTTAATATTTATTACGGTATACCATTTATTATAATTATTTACTTTGATATTAAAAAAAAAAATTGTAGAAGGAAATTAAAATATTGTCAATTTAAACGTGATAACTAGTATTCAGAAATTTGCGCTGTATTAATTTATATTTTTGTATAGTCATTTTTATAGAATCGAATTTATAAAGTTTTTGAGAGTAATTTGTTCTCTTGAAATTGTATGATTGTTTTGATCTAGATAAGTCATAAACGTTGAAAATAAAACCTTTTATATTGAAACAGTGTTGCTTTTGACTCTTTTTTTGATATACAGTAATACAATAAAAAAATAATATGTATATATAAATAATTCATTCAGAAATCACTTTACAAATTCTTTAATTAAAAGATTAAATGACATGTTTCGTAAATTAATTATGATCACTATAATATTGAACATACCGTATTTGCTTATAATTATCACTTTTATCAACGTTCTATTGAGATTATTAATATCAATAAATTTCTTTGGTGGGAACTGATATTATGAATTTGTTATTAAACAATTGTCAAGTATACTGTAATATTTTTTTAAACTTTGAATAGTTTTTTTATTTTGTTTATATTTTGAAATGTAGATAAAATAATAATTGGAAATAATTAAACATTTTACTTAGCATAAGATTTTATCTTTTTGTGTATCATTTTATTCTAAAATAATATAAAAACAATAATAATAGGCCTATATCTGTATTGTACGATAAATTTGGATTTGGTATTTGTATAATCTTTTGGATATTTTGGTTGTATTTCAAGCTATTTTTATATTTAAAATATTAATGAAAAATCAAATTTATTGCATTTCCATAATTGGTAATTTTTTATGCTGAAATTATCAGGACTAATTACATGCGTATCAATCATAAAATACAGTATTTTATATAAGAGATTTAAGATTATATTAAATCTGTTGATTAATTAAATAGAATTTTTTATATACATACATTTATGACAAATGTGTAATACTCTAATCAGTGTCAGTTAAAAATTCAATCTGTTACTTTTCGTTTAGTTTATATTGCTGTATTTTTTATTATACTTGTAATAAAAAACAACTATCATATCTTAAATTTATTCCACCAATTCAATTCATTGAAAACATCAATAGTGGACGAATGCTAATAATAGTTTAATATAATTAATTATCCTTGCTTCTAAACATGTTAAGAAAGTTTTTTTTATATATTATAATTCATTAAGTAGATCACGTCTATGAATATGCATTTGTTTCATAATTATTAGTAATTTGATAGAAAAGAGTTTCCAATCATATCCTACTAATCTTATCCTGATACTGTAATTGTTCATTATCTTACTTCCTGATATCAATCACACAGGAAAAAAAAAGCTCTGAATAAGAAAATTTTATTTTAAAAAGAAATGTTTTCAGCTTTCCATATGGACATCATTAGTTACTGTATATTGTTATAAACTAGATAGGTATATCTACTAATCTTCTAATTTATAACTATATAACTGATTATGGTTTTTTAGAAAGCCAAAAACATTTCTATTTAAAATAAAGTTTTCCTAAACAGAGCTATTTTTTCTGTGTAACTTTTATAGATACTTACTAAAATTCCATAAATAGTCCTTATTTTATAAAAAAAAAAAACTTATTCTGTTACTTTATAAAATAAATGATTGCTTATGGTTCTGAAAATAAATAAATGTAATTATATTTAATAATTTACATAAAGATGATAATGAACAATAGATATTTGTTCATTAGATATAGCATGTAGATAATTATGACACATATAATTAAATTTAAAATTTTAAATTAGTGTTTAGATTAAAATGGAATCAAAGAAGCTAAATGAAAAATCAACCATTTATGTCTTATTTATTTCATTAATAATTGATTTACTTGGCTTTACTGTTATTTTACCTCTTTTGCCATCTTTGTTGGAGTATTATAATCAACATGATAAGGTAAATTGTATTTATTTATTCTAATTTTAGCATTAAGTAGTCATACTGTAGACTTATATATAAATATTTACCATATTTATAATGTACTTCCTGATGCAAAATTGATAAATACACAACAAAATAAACAAACACAACATAATCTGATTAGATTTAGCTTTAATAATTTTTCTCCTGATTAGAACTTTTGTTTTTTTGTATGTTGATTAAAAACTTTTATTTTCTATTTTATGAGATATTTTATTATTTTTCATTAAAATAATCAAATGTTCTTTTTATATTACAATTTATTAAATTTAACTTGTTATTCTAATTAAATTTTAATGATTAGCAAGGTTTATATCATTGGATAGAAGAAAAACTTAATATATTTCAAGAATATATAGGTTCACCCAATGAATTCAACAAAGTACTATTTGGAGGTTAGTAATATAATAATTAAAAATATTAACAAAATTATACATGTTTGCTATTTATCTAAATAATTATAATAATATGATTATATATAATATAATAAATACCTGTTTGAAAACTCTGAATGCATATTTCAAGAGAGATTCTAACAGTCAATTTAACATATCAGAATATATCAATGGATAATGTAAAAAAATTATTCCAATAGTGCTTGTTTTTATATACATGCTATATTGTCTTTATTTAACAATAGTACATATAAACAACTGAGTAAAGAGTAAACCTGGATTGATAGAAATGTATATTCTTTGCAATATCATTAAGTTTCAAAAATATTTCAATTATATAAATAAAACTATAATTTATATCAAACACAAAAAATTATAAATAAATAATAATACAGGAAATTTAGTCTTGATAATCCAATAAATTTGATAACATATTCTTTGGAATAGAAAATTAGAATTCTCAAGTGAATATCCTATAAGAAAAACTAAATAAAAATGATCTCATTCTTATAATCTAATTGAGTCATAAACTGCTGAAATACTTATTTAACATGGATGGTTCAATATTAAAATTAATAATTCCATTATTTCTGACAATTTGTTTTTTACTCTAGAAGTAGCAAAATTAACCATGAAAATAGAAGAAAGCTAAACAGAATCCTAATATATGCCTTTATGAGTATTTAATATTTAATGTCTAAAAATAAATATGAAATAAAAATAAAGAAAATGTATTTGAAAATTCTTAAGTATAAAAATTGAGCAGTAAAAAATAAATCAAAAATTCATAAAAATAGTTACAAAATTTAAAGTGATTGGGGTGGATGAATTCTATTCAAGCAACTATTGCAAACTTTATAAGTTTGAATGATATTATCTTCCTCTTGGGATGATGCATAGATTTCATTCTGTACACTGTCACAAACACAGCTATAGATCACATTTTGAATGACTATTTGTATTTTATAAAAGGCAACTAAAGAGTTTCACTTCCTTTATTGCTAGTGGCCTGTCATACTACTTTTGACAGAATACTTTCTCTCTTTCCTCATGCTTTCTTATATTCTTCTTACTTTATCCTTCATTCTTTAAAGCTTTAAACTGCTGAATATCCTTTCCTTCTAACTGCTGAATATTCTTTATCTCCTTTGTTAAAAGATGGGCACCTATGTATGATGATAAAATAGTAATAATAATAAATAAAAGTAAAGCTCTAAATAATTATGATATAAATAGGTGTTGTATAATCTGACAGTATTAATAATCATGCTAGATTAGAAAACTTCTTCTACTTAGACTGTTTTAGCAAATTAAGACAAAAAAAGCACTTTCTAGGAGTTAAGAATGATTTATTTACAGTAACAAATGTTTTCGGCTATTTGCCATCTTCAGATTACAGGAATTGGAACAATACAAATTCGAATATCGGAACAATATTAGTTACTATAGCAACAGAAAATTATTATCTAAAAGACAAATATAATTAGATTAAGTATTAGTGTATGTTTAAAACAGTAATATAACATATTAATTAATATTATAATATAATGTCATAAAATTGTAATTGTTCTTAATTGCTAGAAAGTGCTTTTTTTGTCTTAATTTGTTAAAGTATTAATAATGATGATCTCAATCTTGTAAAAACAAAATAAATTTTTCCATTATAAACATTAATGTTTTTCCTGAATATTGAAATTTAAATAAAAACTATATAAAGTAGTCCAGCACTAGGCAGAAAAATGATACTACTAAAGAAATGATTTTATATAATTATGTAACTGGAATGCATTAGCTTCCCAACTAAAGCTACAGATACTATTACAGACAAGATTATTCATATTGATTATTTATATTTAAACTTGGTGTACTTAAATAAGCATATATAATTGTATAATGTGATTTCTGAGTTCTTAAATCAAAATTTTTTGGTGGCTCTTCACCATAAATAAAATAAATTATAAATAATGAAAATATATTCATCCTATACTGTACTTAAAAAACTGAGTAAAAAGAGTTAAATAGAGTTTATGCTGTTTACACATTAATTTTCCTGTTAAGTTATTGCTTTTTTATTTGCTCATGGTGGTATTATTTAAACTAAAAAATCTGTATTATGCTTCAATAAGCTTAATGTTTTATTTCACATTTTTGTTATAAAATTTATTTTATACTTTATAATAATACAAACTTAATATACAGAAAATATTATCTATTGATATAAAGATATTATATATAGAGATTATCATCATCATTTTGTTATATTTTATAATTAAGATTATTCATGTTACAAAAACTTTTAAATAAATTTAATAATTTAAATTAAAAAATAATTTTAAATTAAAGTTTTAAATATGGATATTTAACTTATACTTTGATTTTAAATAGGATTTATTGGGTCAATGTTTTCTTGTCTACAATTTCTAGTTGCTCCAATTATGGGTGCTTTATCAGATGTATATGGTCGGAAACCAGTTTTATTGTTTAATATGGTAAGATAATGTTTTAAGTAATTTATTGATAAACTGAACTAATATCTAGAATTTATATATTTTCAGATAATTATATTTTTTTATCTTAATTTTTTATTTTGAAAAATAAAAAACATTTTTTATTTTCTCAATTCTTTCAAGATATATTAGAATTATCAAATTTTATTTACAAAGAATACTTAATATAACAATAAGTGAAATACAGAACATTCCCAGTTTGAGTTTTTAAAATCTGATGCGTATCAAAATAATCAAAAATATGAATATTAATTGCAATAATAAATGCTAAACATTCATAAAAAGGCATTTAAAACTATGTACATTGCTCTACAATTCAGTATAATTTGTGTTTGTAGCAGGAATGCAGCAGCTTGTGTTTGTACTGTATAATTTCTGCAGTCAATGTGACATTATAAGACTTCCTCATTCTATTAACTAAACTAAGGAAATAAAATTCTAATACAGTAGAGTCTCTATAATTCGACACATATGGTTCTGGGGCTTGTCGGATTATTGGATGTTCAATAAAAACATGGAATTACACAAATAAATGCACAGACTTTCCTGTCACTGCTCTTGCTGTTCAAATCTTTTACAAAACCTTTAATTTTATCCTGATTTTTTAATGTCATAAATGATGGCTCGTCCAATACCATAAAACGAAGCCAAATCACTATAACTTTTCTCCCAAGTCAAGTTTCTTAATTATTTCTGCCTTTCCGACCACATTCAATGTCTTATGTTTTCATTTTTCAGTTTTTCCGATTTGTGACATTATGTAAAGATAAATAACAAACACTAACATAATAAAAACACTATTTTACAGTAAACAGTGTACTGAACTTAAAAAATAGTCCGATTATAATGCCTGCACAACGAACGAATAGCAACTGACAATTTGTTTTACATCATTTTTTCTCTCTTGCACATGGGCAAGTTGTGACCATGGTGTGACATGAAAATTTCACATGGGTGGCACGACAGTTTTCAGAGTGTCGGACTACTGGAAGTGTCGACTGGCGAAGGGCCGGACTACAGATATTCAACTGTATTCAATTTAAATAAAATTAAGTAAAATTTTATTTTTCATTAAAGCTGCAATTGATTTTAATAGTTTTTCATTGTTGGTCAGATAGCTGTATGGAAATGTTTCATCTTTTTACTCAGAGAGGACAATTGATTCAGAAAATATTTTAAAAAATTTTTTAAGAGTACTGAGTCTGGTCTATTTATCTCCATTCATAAAATATCCTGCTGACTTTACCACAGATATGGGTAGTTAAGCCTAAAATGGTCCCTGTCTCTTAGTAATCAACTAATGATTGGAAAATGAAAATACTTTATTTACTTTGCACTTTTACTAACTTTTATGATAATTTTTTTACTGTTCTTTTATCCATTGTCTTATTGTAGATGATGTTTTTAACAAAAGAGCTGAATTATTAATTTATTTTGCAAAAGTTACTATCTTAGGATATCACTAGAACTATCATGACCTTTAATATAAACTATACTGACCTTTAATAATGTTAGGTAGACAGGGCCACCGAGAGAAATTTTTGGGCCCATGACAAATCTGTGGTCTGGGCCCTGCTTAAAAAAGTGTATCACTTGGTTTAAAGGCCCCACTTAAAAAAGTGCATCACTTTGGTTTAATAAAAAAAAAACATATAAAACAATAAGCATTTAATTAAAAAAGGCACAATAAATTCAAAATTCCATACATTACATACTATGTTATATATAAAAATGTTTATTTTGGTACGACTGCTTTAGGTGCTCTGTCGGTAGCCTGCGAACTATCGGACACATTATGTGACACTTCAGGCCCTTTTTGATGCCGGGCCCGTGACAAAAGTCATGAATGTCACCCCCTCTCGGTGGCCTGTAGGTAGAATCATGCATCTCCTGATTTCTTATTATAGCATTAATTTAATAAATTGGCTATCAAGTGGACTTTTAATTGGAACTCCTATCTTGTGTTGTTTATCTTTATTTTTAAACTGTTTTCATAATAACAGTTATATTGATAAAATGCAGTCAAAAGAAATTTTTAAAGGTTAGAAAATCTAATAAAGTTTTTGCTATTTACATTTATGGAGAAATAACAAATTAAAAAATTTATCATCAAATTTTGTTTTATTAGATTCAATAAGATCTTTCTTTTAAAAAGAAACATAGACAATGAACAGATGTATTCTTATCATTTATCTTTCTTTTATTTTGTATATATTTAAGTTGTCCACTTATACTTGACTGTGATGCTTTTGTTAAATTCTGTGATTGATCAATGCAATTTACATGTACAGTTCGTTCCAAAAAGGTAATCATCTACTTCACGGGCTGAGCTTACCAGAAGTTGATCGGTTATAAAGTCTATCAGTTCAAACATGCATAGTGGAAGCTAAAAATGGATGTGTCCGTTCTAAGAACAGGGGTGAGGTATATGAATGAGATGGGTTGATTACAGCACTCTGAACTGAAAAGACTAATCGCTGATCATTATTTCAATCCATGCAGACTTTCTAGTTATGAATAGAGTAAATAGATAATACACTCTAATATCATTTTTTAAATTTTGAATATCAGTAATTATGAGTATGATATTTCCAGATTTATTTTTTAAAATTCTAATATGCTAATATAAATATACCGTATTTGTTTGCTGTCATATATTATATATAAACTATATATAGAGTTTTTTTATATATTCCCGTTGAGGAGAAGAATGAAATTTTATTTGCATAAACATGATTTTTTGAAATTTAAATTGAAAAAAGATTTCATAGTGAGAATGCAGCCATGTTTTATGAATTATAATAACTAGTTTTATAAGTAGTATATATACAGGGTGTTTTTTTTTTATCTTGAGACAACGAAATATCTTAATTGGATCTCATTATTTCGGAAAAAGTTATAGACAAAAGTTGTTGGGTTTCGAAGGGGCAATCAATTGGTGACCTTAAATGTGACCTTGGCTTTGACCTTCAATGTCATTTGAGGGTCAAGTCTGTTTTTTTAAATGGGAAGACCTACTTTTGACCTCGGCAATGGAAAGAGCAGAAAATTTCACAATCGGATATACCCTTGACCTTAAGGTTTAGGTCAAAGATCAACGTTATTTGCAGGTCAAAAGATTTTTCCGATGGGAAACCATCAAAAATGAACCAATAAAAAGAAGATTTTATGAAATCACTGTTTCAATTTGCATATATATAATATTGAATCGTGCAAGTATGATTTAAGTTTCTTTTGGACTGACTTGTGAGATAAATTGAGTCAGAAGTCAATGTCAAGGTTTTAATATTATGTTTCGGGAATAGCTTAATATTATAAAATTTACAAAACTATTTTTGAATATCGTGGGTAAAGTGACAATAGCGAACCTAGTGCGCCACCCTGAACTATCATTGTCGGCCTTTGTGGACTGTGTATAATAGTCGTATTCGAAATGCACGAAGAGTTATGCCAGTTTCGCAATAAAGTCGAATCAAGGATAAATGATAATTTTTTTTTGGATTTCAAATATTCTTCAGTCGTGACCAAGGATTACAAAATAGATTACTCGATTTCGTAGAGAGCAATAACAAAACAGCCGATTAAATTGCAAAAAGTGCTTTGTGGAACATTGGAAAGAGACAATATATCCATATCTAATGTATCTTCATATGGAGCAGACAATGCAAATGTCAATTTTGGCCGGAATCCTTCTGTTTACACAAACCTTGTTCAGAAAAATAGAAACATACTAAAAGCAAACTGTTCAATTCATATTTTGCATAATATGAGTAAATTTGCTTGTGACAGATTAGAAATGGACATAGAGGCATTAATCTTAAAAGTATACAGCCATTTCGTCCATTTGGCTAAACGACATGCAGATTTTATAAATAAAATAAAAATAAAAACTAACTTGCTTTTTCTCAAACACCAAGATTTAAAATTGTTCAAAAAATCAGCCCTATATGCAAGTTATTAGACAGATTTATTTACTGCATAACGTTTTCGGACTATTTTTAGTCCCTCTTCAGTGCTACAGTCTATCTGCTACATTCTTTTTACAGAACAGAATAATACTTCTCATGACATGCAGATTTAATAGAAATATTTGAAAGCAGTGAAATTAAATGGGTAGAATTGCTATGCCATGTTCAAACTCGATTTTTATCTCTATCTCCTGCTGTTGAGAGAATAATCAAAGTTTGGCCTGCTCTAAAACTGTATTTCACGGAGTCAGAAAAAGAAAATTGTTCTAAAATGACAGAAAAGATTTCTGAATTGGAAATAGAGGAGACAAAAACTCTTACTTATTTGCATTTTGTATATAATATAATAACTGCTTTTGGTGCAGTTATAAAAAATAAAAGAAAATCAGTCAAATGAAATAGTCGTATTCGAAATGCACGAAGAGTTATGCCAGTTTCGCAATAAAGTCGAATCAAGGATAAATGATAATTTTTTTTTGGATTTCAAATGAAACAGCTGCTGAACAAATTAGACGAAACTAATAAAAACAAAATTATCAATGATTTCAAAAACTTATACCGAAACTGCATAGAATACGTAAATCAGCGGTACGATTTTTCGATTGAAAACATTTTTGGAAAGCTAAATTTTATAACAATGAAGAATGAAATACATTTTGAAAATATAGAGACTGCAGTGTCTATATTGAATTTGACTGATGAAATAGATATGGACCAGATATATGAAGAATTTAATTTGATAAGACCATCTATTGACATGATTGTGAAAAATTCGGAAGACTCAAGTGGACAAAAATGGCATCAGTTATTTAAGTTATTCTCGGAAAAAGATACTAAAAATATGTACAAATTAATTTCATTTATAATAAGCATTTACCAACATCTAATTGCTATCCCGAACAAGTATTTTTTCAGATGAATTTAAAATGGTCAGAAGCAAGAAACAGATGTTCCATTGAGCTGATAAAATTGGAATTACTTGTTCAGTTCAACTTGCAATATTCAAGTACTGAATTTTATCACTATATAAAAAACCAGAAAGAAATTCTTTCTAAAGTAAAATCTTCAGCCAAATACAAATAAGTAAGTTTCTGAAAAATATTATATTGTTTAGTAATTGTAAATTTGTATTTAGATTAATAAACATTAAGAAATATTTTGCTCTGTACATTTTATTACATTGTCCCGCTTTTTGCACCTTAATCCCGAATTTTTTCAAATTGTATTGTAAAAATCCCGATTTGGTAAAATAATAATCTGGCAACGCTGCTAGCGATATTCATTTACAGTATCAATTTTATTTAAAATTTTTAAATCTTTGCCAAGATGCCAAGAAATGATTTTACACTTTTAAGTAAAATTGCTTTGCTGGATAAAATTAAAAGCCAGCCATTGAATACAAACCATAGTAGACTCCTGATATAACTGGTATACTAAAATCTACCATAGCACGTTTTCTACAACAAGAAAATCAACTGTGTGAGGAGTGGGCATTAAAGAAATTCCAGGAACATTCAAAAGAAAGCATGATGGAAACAATCCAGAAGTCGAAGAAGCATTAGATCAATGGATTTCTACATTTAGCGGGCAATAGTGGAAGAAGCATTAGATCAATGGATTTCTTTAGTTAGCAGGCGTTAGATCAATGGATTTCTATAGTTAGCGGGCAAGGTGTGAATATCAGCAAGTAGTGTTGAAGAAGAAGTCAGAGGAGATTGGAAAAAACTAATAATTAGATACCTATTTTAATAAATCATTAAAATAGGTATCTAATTATTATGTTTTTACATTTTATTAAAGCATTACAATAGGTACCTAATTATTATTTTTTTTATCCCTACGAATTACATATTTTATTTTAGAATTTATTATTACTTGGTTTAATGATGACAGCTGGACCAAAATGGCTTAGTCCCATACGAATTACATATTTTATTTTAGAATTTATTACTACTTCATTTAATTGGGGCCAAATTACATATTTTATTTTAGAATTTATTACTACTTCATTTAATTGGGACAAAATGGCTTAGTCCCGACATGTCCCAATTAAGCGGAATCCACTGTATATATATACTACCCAGTCCACAGATCCTTGTCCTACACAACATAAAATAAAGAAAGAATTGTGAGACTGCCAAGTGGCACTTTACGGGATTTAGGTTGACAGCTCGGGATTTGACCTTTCAAGCGATTGGGGGTTTTGTGTAGGTCGAAGGGAGAATGACGGGGTGTTCCGGTACAAACTGATTCAAACAACAACTTTAACAATTATTAACATGTTTATTATAAGAGAAAGAGTTCTTTACAAGTTATTAGTCAATACAAATCACCCAAGGAGGATAAATACCTTAGTTCTTTCGGCTTCAAAAAAAAAAAAAAAAAAAAAAAACATAGTTATTTATAAAATTTATTGCTAAAAAAAAAAAAAAAAAAAAAAAAAGAACACACAGGGAATGTTCTGCTTCTCTTTGTGAAGAACTTTTAAATTAGTTCTATCTTTGTCTCACAGTTCAACATTTTTTCACCAATTTCTTCACCGTTTGCCTGTTGTTGCTCAGTCTTTCGTTCGCTGGAGTCAGTTTCTCGATGGTCTCTCTAGGACAGCTTTACAGGTAGGTCTTCGAGCAAGGGGAGGAGGTGACTGCTCACTTTTGTAGCTGGGACTCGACTGCCTGACCAAATCCGAAGAGACTGGTTCCTGTTGGTTTCCTCTGCCTCTCTCCTTCTCTGAGAAATCCCATCTATATATAGAAAAAGTCTGCTGTGTGGGTTAGGGATTTCCTGCAGCAAGAGGGCGTATTCCATCGGATAATTAGAAATGTCCCCTGTTGATCCGGCTTCTCTTTCCTAATTTTGTGTGGATGCAAAACTCAGATAAAGTTCTGCTTACTTTAATGAAAACAACTTTTATTTCGTGATTGTAAGATAAACTTTTTAATGATTTGACTGGTATATTTTGCTGTGGGTGATTGTCGACAGTGTCCCTCTCACTTGGGAAGATGACTGCCAACATTTTATTGATTCAGAATTAAATATTTTTACAAAAAGAAAGAAAAATACAAATATCAAATTCCCAACAATCATCTTGCATTCCAACTCTGTTGAGTATCGTGCATTTCCACATTATCCCCTTCACAATAAATTATGATCTACATCATAGATTCATTTTAGTAAGTACACGAACTTAAATTTAAATTTTACATATTAATGTATTCATCCTCCTGACAAACATTTGGTGTGTGTAAATTAGAACTCTCTTCACAACAAAAATTTCGCAAATCGGTTTGTAATAGCATGTGTATCACGCAAATCTGGAAAAAAAAATAAAGAAAAAGATTCATATTAAAAATTACTAATGCTATATAAATGCATATGGATAATATTATCGTTAATGCATACAGTTTGGATTTGCCCTCCGATACGCAGCACTTTCTTTCTGATAAATGCGAGAACGTAAATCAACTTTTTAGGTGTGTTTCATAAAAAAAAAAAAAAACTACAAGTTTTATATGAATATAAACAAATTAAAATACTTATTGAAAAAGAGAAAAAAAAGGTAGAGAAGAGAAAAGAAAAAAAAAAAAAATTACATTAATAACATTTTGGTATACAAAAAAAATTATTTTTTAACTATTAAATACAATATACAGTGGTACCTTGGTTAATGACGGCCTTAGTTAATGACGAGTGGTTGTAAGAAAAAATGTCTTGATTAACGACGCAGGCTTTGGTTAATGACTCCTGATTATGTGAACTTCGATAAAATAGAGCTCTGTAAAATACCTCGTGATCGCATCAAGTGATTCGTTAGCTCAGTTGTTAATTGTTATTTTTTTTATCACAATCAGTTCAAATTCAGCAATATCATTATTAAAATTATAACCATATAAAAATATATTTAGGTAAATGATAATTAACATATAGTAATGAAAACAAATTATTTAATTAATTAAAAATAGGCATGCAACATTTCACTAGTCTTTAATTTCTTAAAGATGATTTCTAGACGATTATTATTATAAATTCTGCGAACAAAGTCTGATTGTATTGTTTGTTTGTCTTATATAGTACATGACACCTGCCAATGGTGTGACGTCACAGTTTCGGATTCCATTGCATTAGAAGAAGAAAAAAAACGTCGCTCCGAGATCCTACTGTTCATATAGACAATAAATTGGCGAGTGCATGTCGCTGTTCATTCGCCATCAAAAGGCAAATTAAAATCTTATCTGTATATTAATTGTTGAATCTATAAGCTGTTAATCAGTGTTTACAAGTTCATTTATCAAAAAACTCTGAAGTGAGCCCAATTGTCCTTCTGGAGAAGATTGATAATTAAAAACTGTTTTCATAAACAATTCATTTTATTAATGTTAATTTTTTTGTAGCAAATATGATAAGTAAATAATACTTTCCATATTTTTAGGACATTTTTAATGAGTTTTATTTGCATTTTTAGTATTTACTATGGTTGTGGGAAGGAGCTGGATCAAATTAATCAATTTTTAATTAAATCCTATGGGGAATCATGCCTTGGATAACGATGGTTTTGGTTAACGACGGTAATTCTGGAACGGATTATCGTCGTTAACCAAGGTACCACTGTATATATACAGGTAGGCCTCGATTAGTACGAGTTCAAGTGATTCGTTAGCTCAGTTGTTAATTGTTATTTTTTTTATCACAATCAGTTCAAATTCAGCAATATCATTATGATTACGCTACAGCAAAAAATGGATGTGATTGAGCGACATAAAAGTGGTCACGCTAATTCTAAGATAGGGCGAAATCTCAAAATGCCTGAATCTACCATACGGAATATCATAAAACATGCAAATGAAATACAGTAGAAAAGTAAAATTGCATCAACTTATTGTGGTTTGCAAACAACTACAAGAAATAAAAGTTTTGTAATAGAAATGGAGCGTCTTTTAGCTGTATAGATTGAAGACTGCAACCAAAAGCGCATACTGATTAGTAAAGCGAACATTCAAGCAAAAGCTGGTAAGTTATTAATTTAGATGATGAATAACAATATAAAATATGAAAATAAATATTTCTTAAACAGTGTTAAGTTAGTATTATGGTACATCGTGAAGGTTGGCTAATGGCAGGAACCTCACAAGGACCAATTACCATATTTTACATAGAGTTAATACTTCGAATAGTGCGAGAAATTCGTGGAACCAATTATTCGCAATAATCGAGGCCTACCTGTATATATATATTTGATTACAAGTAAACACAAAATTTTAACAGGTCTCCCCTAAATCAATCAAGGTTCGTCTTCCCCTGATATTGGTATTTAAAGTCACTAAAGACTTTAAATCTTTATATTCTCTGTCTTGGCTTTTCAAAGCTCAGTCCAAATTTTCTACCTCAGCAGCAGTATAATTCCATAATGAGCTTCTGCTGTTTTTCAATTGCACTTCCTGTGTGAATCGTTTAGACTTTTCAAATGTTCCCATAATTGTGTCAACTGCAAATCATACTCCCCAAAAGTAATGTCGACTACGAGGGTCCAGTGACTCATGGTGAGAAGGAAATTTCCCTGGTTTATAAAGACAACTCCCTTCTTCAGCATTGATTTGTCAGCCATGCAGTTGACTAATATTATGATTACTATTATGATTATTCTTCCATTTCCAATTGCTGTTTTCTTCATTATCTGTAAATAAATTACAAAAGGTAGGTTCCCTGTTCTTTCTATCGCATATTGATTATTATTAAAATTTCTGTTTCTAAAAATTTTTTTTCTATCTATTATAGTCGCGAAAAAAACTTTCTCTATATACTGTATATGTATGTACTAATTTCGAACTGGATTAATATTAATTTACATATTGATTCGATGCAGAATACAGCTATGCGTTGAAGTGTTCGAAATCCATGTTCTTCTGCGACTGCACTTCTACTTCTCAAAGCATAGCTATGTGGGGTCTGTGGTTGAACGCCTGTAGTGATGACTGTCTCACCAGACTCGCATGTTGAAGTAGGTTCGGGTCCAAGGAAGAAAAAATTAATTCATCCCATGGATCGATTTCCGGCTCAGGACTTCTATTCGAATCAGGGTCAGATTGAGTTGAAGCAGAATTCAACTCCTTGTCTGAAGATTCAAATTCCATCCTAGCAATAGCAGGTTTTAATCAATTCGCATGATCTAGAATGCATTTTTTTTTTATTTAATATCCTCAATTATATAATTTAATGGACTTGTTTCGTCAATAATTCGGTAGGGACTGGTGTATCTAGGATAAAATTTTTACTTTGAACCTGGCGGTATATAAACCTGATTCACAAACATCCTGTCTTCTATAGAAAATTTGTAAGGTTTTGTTTTCTTACTGTGATATACTTTTCGTTTGTCAGCGGCAGCATGGGAATGTTGTTGGGCTAGTTCGTGAGTGTCCTTTAATCGTAGTCTCAGTTCAGTTACGAAATTCTCTCCAACGTCATAAATGATGGCATTAGGACTGGTGATAATATCAAAAAAATAAATTGGATCGCAACCGTATAGAAGATAAAAAAGGCTTTTATTTGTTGATACATTTATCGTAGTGTTATATGCAAATATTAGGTATGGAATCATTTTGTCCCATTGTGTCTGGTCTTTCTGTAAGTAATGCACCAGCATATCTATCAGCGTTTTGTTCAGGCATTCCACACCATTACAAGCTGGATGATAAGCTATCATCAATAATCGTTTGATGCCCAAACTTTCAGCTGCCTCTCTCATGACCTTGGAAGTGAAGTTTGTACTGCAGTCAGTGAGTAACTGTTTAGGTGCAGAGTGTCTTAGAAATACATTAATTAGAAAAGCTTTAGCTACTGTTTTTGCCGATCTCTCTAGCAGTGGCATGCATTCTGCATAACGACTAAAATGATCAACAAAAACAAGGATGTATCTATTTCCCTGACGAGTGATTGGAAGTGGACCCACTATGTCTAGAGCAGTTCGTTCAAATACTTGTATTAATCTTGGGAAAGTTTACAGTGGTGCCTGATGTCAGTTATCCTGACGTCGACGCAGTGCACATTGCTTACAACTTTCGCAATATTTCATTACATCCTTATGCATGTCTGGCCAATAAAACTGTGTTTCTAATTTTTTTTGCATCTTTCTCACGCTAACATGGCCTGATGTGGGTGCATCGTGGAAAATGTTTAGAATGTATCGTATTAATGGTTTAGGTACTACCAGCTGGTGCCACACCTCTCTATGTGTTTGGCATTGTTTTTGTCTATAAAGGATGCCATTACCATCCAAAAAATAATTGGCATATTCATCGCTTGAATCCGAGATATTGAGTTGAGATAGTTTCTGAATTATATCCTTGCATTTAATTACATTTCTATATTTCTTGAAGTCAATAAAAAAGGTATACAGGTGAGATATTTTTGAAGAAAGAAGGGATCTCTTTTTATGAAGGCATTTCTTGCTTGGGAAATCCTTCCTCTAACATTTCTACAACTTCTCTGTAGAAGTTGTCCTTAGTCATTTGTAACGTAATTACGAATGACTAAGGACAACAATTTTCCAAGGAAAAAATTGGATAATTCTTTGGAAATTTGAAATTGTAGCTTTTTTAATGAGTTATTTTCATGAAATATTTATTTCTATATTTAAGTAATTACTTTCACTGTTGGTTGAGGTAATGAAAGTCCTGATTTAGTTCATATATTTTCAGTATTTTAATAATATATTCATCATTATGGATAACAGTTTTATATAAGGTAGTAAGTTTCTAATCATGTGACAGATTTGACATTAAACTTTGTGAAACAAATTTATAACACCATTTACATATTATGTTTCACAAAATAAGGAATGAATTATTATTTAATAAGTAATATTAAATAATAATATATAATTAATGTTTTACATGTAATTCATTATCTGTCATGTAATTAATCTTTGCTACTGCTTATAATATGATGTCATCTCCAAGATAATGATCCAAACAAACGTAATCATCATGCCAATTTTTCTCTTAAGTATAACGGATTTTTAATGATTTTAAATAATTTAAATTAATTTTAACACCATCTCGTAATTAGAATATTTATTAATTAATTAGTCCTTAACTTATGATGATGACAAGTGATATACTTTTAAGTGATATAATCAGTAAATTACAAGTGGTCAATGAAATTCCATGGGTATGAGTTCTTGATCCAATGGTCTGCTATATGGAAAACATCCTTTCTTGTTTCTGGTTCTTGTAGTGATGATTATGTTTGTTTGGATTAAAAAAAAATTCCCTTATAGTTTGTATTATAAGTTTAAACAATATGATATTATCAAAATGCAGAAAATCTCAATAAATGAAAAAAATGATTATTTACACATAAATATAAGTATTTTTAAAATAGTACATATCAGATGTCATTATACTTTATACTATTATCTCACTAAATATATGAAAACAATTTCTGAAGAGCTTTATCTGGTGTGACCCTATATAGCTCTGAGACATGAACCTTACTAAAGAACAAAACCAGATTTCAGGCTTTTGTGATGTGGTGTTGGCATCAAATTTTGAAGATACAATGAACAGATAAATTCACAAATAATGAGATTCATAAAATGATAAAAGAAAAAAGATTCATACTCCATAGAATAGAAATAAAAAGAAATGCCATGATAGGACATTTTATTAGATGTTCAAAGTGGTTTGCTAATAGAAGGAAAAATTAATGGCAAATAGATTCATGGACAACATAACGAATGGAGAGAGAGAGAGAGAGAAAGATGAGACCATTAAAAGCTTGCATATTCATGCAAGCTGCTAACAAAAAGCCATGCAGGCCATCAATCTTCTGATTGGAGAGAGGAAGAAGAAGAAAAAGAATGTATATAATATAATAGGTAGATATATTATGCACAACTAAATATTCTTAAAATTTCTAATCACAAACCAGCATCATGATATATGTACAATGCAAGTAGTCCTTGACTTATGATAACGATGAAATCCATTAATTCTGTGATTGTTCAATGAAATTCAATGGGTTTGAGTCCCGATAGGAAATATGGAAAGGAAACTTTTTGGGTCTATACATACCTTCTGAATCACTGCTTCTACTCATAATCATATCTTTAAGCCAAAGCACTCTCAGCAGTTGAGTTTCTTTCTTAAAAGTGTACAGTAGCTAACGTTTTCAGCAAAATTTACCCATCTTCAGGCTATTAAATATTCAAATTGTGTTCTAAAACATGTTCTACATCTAAGACATTTGTCCATAATAACAAAACGTTGCCATGGTGATTTCATCATCACAACATTTTTTTACGTAGGATAATGTCTTTTAACTATCTGAGCATATCAGGGTACACAGTTTTTAATTAATATCATGTATGTTCGCTTAAAACATCTACTGCATAGTTCCAAGTGAGAGGGAGATCTATCGCTGTTCTGTCATTTATTAAGTCTTCCTTTTTCTGTCTTCTTCTTATTTCCAGGGTTTCCGTGGTTATGGCTTGGCTAATTCTTCTGAGCGGTTTAATCTGTAGGTCACTACTATACAGTAGAAGTGTATAGTAGTGACCTACAGATTCATTGGGATAATGCAAAAATTATTAAACCGCTCAGAAGAATTAGCCAAGCCATAACCACGGAAACCCTGGAGATAAGAAGACAGAAAAAGGAAGCCTTAATAAATGCCAGAACAGTTTTATTATGGATAAACGTCTTAGATTTAGAACACGTTTTAGAACACAATTTAAATATTTAGTAGCCTGAAGATGGTAAATTTTGCCGTAAACGTTAGCTACTGTACACTTTTAAGAAAGAAACTCAACTGCTAAGAGTGCTTTGGATTAAAGGTATTTTTGGGTCTAATTCTTGAAATTTTGTATTTTTTATGTTTATTAAGATAATGTATAGTATCCTAGTAAACATTAGTAGTAAGAAATCCATAAATTTTTGACATTTTCAACTTCCAACTGGTCCAATTTACAACAGCAAGATTGCTTTGAATCTCACCATAATAAGTTGAGGACTATCTGTATTTGCCATTACTAATACATGTGCATTATTGCATGCACAGATTACATTTATACAGATGTTTCACTCTGCACATTTAATGGAAATTTCAACAACAGTAGTGCCCTCTTCGTTATATTTCTAATTTTATATTATTAAAAAAAGCTTGTACACTTAACTATATTAATGTCAGATTTTCAAAATTATTAAATAATTTTGTTTAAATTTAAAAATTATTGTTTGTTGAATCAAAATCATGTGAAATGTATAACGTGAGTTCTCAAATTTGAACTTAGACTGGGTGCCATCATTCAAAGTTAGACATATTTATACATTCCGGCAAGATGTTCATGTGGTATCCAGTGAAGTAAATCAGTTGAAGCGTCATCTCTGTACTGTGAACTGGTTTCTGATTGGCTAGCGAATGCTCTCCAAAGTTTTCAAGACTGGTATAGGGAGTGGAACATCTATATAAATATAATCTGTGATTGCATGCACATGACAGAAATTAAGTACTGTTTAGATTTTTTTGTATACAACATATAGTGCATACAAAGAGGTATAGAGGTAAATCATGTTTTAGTATTACTGTATTAGATAAATAAAATATTTTATTTCATATCATATCTACTTATTCTATCATTTTAATTTAAAAGCATTCAAATTTTTAATGAACACTAGTTTTAACATAAAATCATTGATAGACATAGAAAGTAAAAATAAGAATTTTTCTCATAAATTTAGATGCATATTTAATATATACTAATTGATATGAGTATAATTTGTACTTTGTTTAAACATTTTTAAGAATATTCAGCATTTCATATAAAGAATATTAAAATATTCTTATATTAATTAGAATTTCAGATGAATTAAGTATTGTGAATTTGTGTAGAAAGAGATAAAGAATTTAAATCAAATAATACTTTTAAATTAATAAAATTTGGATGAAAATAATATTCAACTGTTATTGAATAAATAAGACATTATATACTATTTATAAACAAAATATTTTCCATAATTTCCTTTGAACCATTTTAATCTCATTGTATAAAATAACTGATATTTTTAATAAGATATCAATATGCATTGATATCTTATATGTTAAAAATGATATGTGAAAAAATGCTTTAGATATATTAATTATAATTAATGATAAAAAATGCTTTAGATATAATGACTTACAAGAGATCACCATCACAAAATACATAGGTTATCAATATGATGCTCTGGCATATTTTTTCAATGGAATGCTTGAAATTATGAAATCACTAAAAACTTAGCAACATTTCCAGGATCAATATCTTTAGTTCTCTGGCAAGCTTATTGAAAGTATTAAAGCCACTATGTAGGCCATATGATGATAATCTGAAACATCAATACAAAATAAAATAAAATTTTTGATTTTCTTGATTTAATTCATAATTTATAAAATTTTCAATTATGAATCCTGTCTGAGCTATTTTGAGTTAATTGAAAAATGATTCTGAAATATCCAATGATATTTTCCTTTATTTTAAATAAAAGTATCTGATATTATGATTTGTTAATTTCTAATATATTTTTTATGTAAATCCTGAAATGTAGTCTTTGGGATTTTATTTAATTAATATAATACAATGATTAATAATCTTGATAATGAAACATTTCTAATTCTACATGAATCAAACTACACATCTGGCATGATTAAAGAAACGTCTTTTTGATTTAATATACATTAATTTACCAATTTACCATTATTTAGAATAGACACACTCATGTCATGTTTTATCATTATCAAGCAGATAATATTCAGTCAAATGAAATTTTGTATCAGTACAGTACTATCTGCAACAATTATTAGTTCAATTATTCTGCATTAATCCAAAAATTAGATCCAATCAAAACTAAACTCTCATTCCTTTGTTGATTTAGAAGATTGGATTAGAGAATCATTTGTATATGATTATTAGAATATAAAAATTTGATCAATAAGTAATAAATACAGCAAATCCCATTACTGATAGTGAAATTCATTATTATCTTAAAACAATTTAAGTTATCAACGTCATTATTTTCAGCAAATAATTCTAAAATGGTTACAATATAATCATTAATACCTATAATTATTTATGTAAATATTTCCAGAGAGAACAGAGTTCTGCTGTTATCTTCCATGTTGGATTTATTCATATCTGTTAAAAACGAAACTATCAGATTATCACAATTAATCCTCTAACATTTCTCGATCAAGAAAATGAAAATATGAATTAGTTTTTGATTCAGTTGTCATGTACAATACTTCATTGATCTTTTCATTAGAAGTAAAAAAAAATTACATGTGAGCACTTTAGCTTTTAATTTTCTGAAATTTAAAGATAATATACAGTACATACATCTATTATTTTGGGGCGACATCCCTTTGAACTTCAAACGCTGATATTATATTTAAGATTGGATTTATTCATTATTATATTCAGTACCATGTTATATACACATTAATATTTTATAGCTCGGGACAAATTTATAGAATAGCCGGAATAATCAGTATTATTCTATTCAAATTATATTCTTGCAAATTAAAGTAATATTTATTTAATATTCACGAAAATAATTTATTGAACTTACTTCTAATTATTAATAATATCATAAATGTAAATACATGAACAAAAACTACATAAAAGTAAATAATAAAGTTAATGCTATCAATAGGCTTGTAGTTTGGTGCGCTGTAATAGCGGCACTCTAGTGGCCGTTTTTAGAATTAACTCATGGTAAACACATATTTTAATTGTAATAGCAAGTGTAATCAGGTAATCTGTGGATGAACGTAAGAGTACAATTAACGTGAAATTTCAAATCAATTATTCAGAGGCAAGAATTCTTTAGACCTAAACCTATTTGGAAAGAAAAAATCTAATGGAATCCGCACATGTACAGTCGGTTCCATAAAGTTTTGTACCTAAGCGGAAGGTGTTCGGCTTCCTTCCAATAGTTCAAAGCAATGTGATTCATCAGTTCAGGCAAATCATTCGAACTCTC
>AYEL01070641.1:0-32831 GCA_000484575.1 Olivierus martensii | reverse complement strand
GATTCGAACCCGGGTCCTCCAGAGTGGAAAGCCGAAGCGTTTCCACGCGGCCAATCCGGCCAACCCTCTGACTTCTTCTTCATCACTGGGTCGCTGATATTCACGCCTCGCCCGCTAACCATAGAAATCCATTGATCTAACGCTTCTTTGACTTCTGGATCCTTTCCATCACGCTTTCTTTTGAATGTTCCTGGAATTTCTCTCTGTAATTCCCACTCCTCACGCAACTGATTTTCTTGTTGTAGAAAATGCACTATGGTAGATTTTGGTACACCAGTTATATCAGGACTCTACGATAACGTCGGCCGGATGGCCGCGTGGTAAAGCTTCGGCTTACCACCCTGGAGGACCGGGTTCAAATCCGGGTCACACACCTCCAATTTTTCAGGAGGGGTCCGGGCCCAGCCTGCTGAACCCCATCCTTCAACCATCCGGTTGACCCCATCATGGGTGTTGGCCTGTTGAACCCCATCCTTCAACCATCCGGTTGACCCCATCATGGGTGCTGGCCAGCCTGTGATGGGAGCTATAAATGGCCGCCGCCAGATACAGAATATCCCATGAGGATATGGCGGCGTAATTAAACTAACCTAACCTAACCTAACCTCTACGATAACTTCTATTAAATGGCTGGTTTTTAGTTTTATCTTGTAAAGCAAGTTTACTTGAAAGTGTAAAATCATTTCTTGGCATCTTGGCCAGGATTTGAAAATTTTAAATAAAATTGACACTGTAAATGAGTATCGCTAAGTACATTAACGATAGACTCTTAAGTAGACACACACTTGTATAGTAACAGTAGACTCTTAAGTAGATGCACACTTGTCAGACTCACGACTAGATAACTGATTCTCATCACGCTAGTGTTGCCGAATACAGTATTGTTGTGTAGATAACTGATTCTCATCATGCTAGTGTTGCTGAATACATTAGTGTTATGTATTATTTATCAATGATGATATTTACTTATAATTTTACTAAAAAATGGTTGTTTATATTAGTGCGGCGACAGTGTGTCGACAATGTATATGTATTAGGAGCGAAGAAACGATCGGTCCATTGTGTTAGTCTGTACTGTCTTGTAGAAAGGTTTAATTTGAAAAATTACCGGTATAATGAAATGCTGTTATATTTTTTATATAAGAATTTGTTTTAAGAATGTTTAATTTGTTGCCATATTTTCGAAAAATCCCTAAAATACATCAAAAATTGAAAATTCCTTTCCTGCTACTGTCCCAATTAAGCGAAAAGTTACCCAATTAAGCGTTTAAATTATGTATTAGTTTATTAGTTTGGTTTCCGATAAATTATGTATTAGTTTATTAGTTTGGTTTCCGTTCTTTGAGATTTGGCGCAATTATGCGTTGCCCCAGTTAAGCGGAATCCACTGTATTAATAATAATATTATGTATTAGTTTATTAGTTTGGTTTCCATTCTTTGAGATTTGGCCTGGTGGTCCAATTAAGCAGAATCGACTGTTTTATGTATTAGTTTATTAGTTTGGTTTTCGTTCTTTGAGATTTGTCCCAAATATGCGGAGAATTAAGCGTTTAAATTATGTATTAGTTTATTAGTTTGGTTTTCGTTCTTTCAGATTTGTCCCAAATATGCGGAGGTCCCAATTAACCGGTGTCCCAATTAAACGGAATCCACTGTATATTTTTTTAAAATTTGAATAATCACACAACAAAATATAATAAAAATAATTTACTCAGTATTTATGAGCATTAAAAAAAAGATTATAATTTAATTTTTCCATTTATCTTTACCTTTTTATCTCTTGGTTTTCGGTGAACTTTCTTATTGGCAACAATAGAATGTAATTCATAAAAATCAGAAATGATGGATAACAATGCTGTCAAAATAGTCAATCTTTCGACTAAGTTTCTCTTATCAAGAGTCTTTTGGTCGATAATTTCCCTAGAGTTTTTGTATAGTTTAGAAAACATTATGAAACTCCATCATCATCTACATTCGAAGTAATGGGTTTTTATTTATAAAAATTCAATTTATCTCCAGAACATACATTCCAATATCATAATATACCTTAATTGAAATATGTAATGATCCTTATCTTTCCATTTATGGATAGAAAATTGACATTTTCTTCTGTATAACTAGAGTTTGTTTACGGAAAATAATTGAAATGCAGGAAGTAAATGTACAAAACTTTCATGTGACTTATACGAAATTTATTTCGTTTCTGATCTATAAGAGAACAGAAAACTTGAATTCCTAACTTTGTTTTTGCTTTTTCCTGATTAATAATAATCTAATAAAGTATTGGTAGTTTAACATTACCGAGAATAATTTATTTTCGTTCTTATTGAATTTATACTGTTTCGCTCTGTATCGATAACATTGTTTTGATATAAAATATATCCAAAGCTTTAAACAAGAAAAATAAAATATGGGAAAGTTGCAGAATTTCCATTTTGTAGTAACCAACTAAAAAATAATAAAATTTATTCAGTTTAAAAGCCTTTTGTATTAACAAAGTTTCGAATTAATCAAAATAATTTCCTTGCATAACTCGTCGATGCATTGTATAGTTTAAGTTCTATGAAGTGAAAATATGAATTAATTTTTAATCCATTGTATTAATTAACTGTAATAACAAAGTTTCGAATTAATCAAAATAATTTCCTTGCATAACTCGTCGATGCATTGTATTGTTTAAGTTCTATGAAGTGAAAATCTGAATAAATTTTTAATCCATTGTATTAATTAACTGTTCAAGTTAAAACTTTTATTTTAATTTAATTATTCGTATAAAACTTTCAAGCATTTTTATAATCACTGGCGTCGATAATGATGGAACTTTTACTTCACTTTTCTTATATTTTTTTTCTCCTACCAAGTAAGGAAATGAAATATAGTGACAAATATTGATTTTCAGAAAATTCTCTTCAAGTTTTCGTTAGATAATTGAATTTACATGAGAAAACTATCGTAAGTTATTTAAAATTGATGAGAAAGAAAATCGATATTAATGATTTTTCTTCCAAAAATTTTGTGTATGAAAGTTTCCTTTTGAATTGATATCGATTCGATTACTTTATAATTTTATTAATAAATCGGCTAATTAATCGTTTTAAAACTTCTTTAACGTCAAACTTCCAATTTAAAACTATTCAGGAAACATTACTTTAGCGAGTAATGTGTAGATAAGCGCATCTTTTTTCTTGCAATATGTAAAATATATGAAAGGCTTTATATAAAAATGCGACAAAAATGATGGTATTTTAAATATTTATACGTTCGAATTACTTTAACGATATGGAAAATATTTTCCAATGAGAATGAAAGTTGCAGATGAAAGTTTAAATTGTGTAAGTTAGAAAACAGCGAGGAATATATTCCCGAATTTTACATGTAAATAGCATTATTTAAGTGTGGTTCTTATACCATTTTCTTCTTCAGTAAACAAAAGAAATTTTATTTAAATGCGCCAAAACTTCCTTTTAAATTATACAAATCCGCACAAATTTTTCAAAAAATGTATAAATCACTAACATTTCCTGAAAATCAAAATGTACAAATAAAAAAATACCAGAAGAAAAAGAAATAATAATAAAAAAACGAAGATTTATATTGTATCTATAGTGTTTGCTTTAGGTATAAAATTCGAACTTTCTTTGGAGATTTTCTAGAATCGTATTACTGTTCTTGATATCAACATCGATCAAACTTTCATAAATTTATAACGTTTCTTTGGAATTCAAATAAATTTATCCTTTAGTTTCTCTTCTCTGACTAAAAGGCAAATTTGATGCCTGAACAATCTCTACCTTTCTTTTTTTTCTGTTTTTTTTATAAAAATTGAAAGCTAGAACACTCTTCTTCAAATCCGCATCAGTAAGAAATGAAGGAAATTGTTCTTTACTCTTGGGTACAACTCTAAATATACAGCTTTTCTACCTTTATTTACCTACCTTATCTTTGCCTATCCACATATATATATAACTTCTAAACGTACATCTTATTATTTTACTTTCGATTGGATGGATAAAGAAATAAATCCAAAAGATTCTGAGAAAGTACATCGATCCGAACAGAATTGAATATCGCTCTCTTATATTTCAATCAATTTCAGATTTCATGAATAAAAATAAGATTTGTAATTGACTTTGATATTGAATTTCTTTTTATTAATCAAAATTTATAAGATAACAAAGCTAAAATAAATTTTATAATGGATTTTAAACAGTTAGAGAGCTTTCAGAGTTAACTTAATATAGGAACATCAGGCCGAAAACATGAATATGATAGAAATTCATCTCCGTTTACTGTTTTCATCTCCACTTGATTTAATAATAAATAATTTAATTTATCAGAAAGAAACTATAATTTTCACGAAAAGCCTACTGCAATACAAGTAAAAAATGCAATATTGATCGTACAAACTTCTTCTTCAACAATGAGAAAAGTTTCAATTTTTTTATTGATATTAATGTAAAAGTTTGGTAAAAATTTCCCATTTTCTATCAAATTATGAACTTCATAATACATTAATAAAGCATCCAGTGATTTTTTACTCCTAAAATCTTCTTTAAGAATTAATTGTTAAGGATTTCCTCAATAATAAAGAAAAATATAAGATTACACTCAATTATCAAAGTTGTATCATCAGTAAAAGAAAAATAAATGATAAAAAAAAGAAAACTTCAGAAAAAAAATAATAAAAAAATAATTGGTAAACGAAGAAATCTTAGGCTTTCAACACAATTATTATATTCTAGATTTTCTGGAAGATTGCTCTTTCTGATGATATTGTTGGATATAAACAATAATTAATAAGTATATAAGAGTTATTCCTGTTATTTGTTCACATTTTTTTCCTCTCTCCAAGCATTAACAAAGATACAACAGTTTTTCGTACTTTTTTAATGATTTTTCATTAATTTTCTTATAACAAAATCCTCAATATGTTTATATCAAAGCAATAATTTTAATTTAAAAATCGTGATATCCATGCTAAACAGACATTTTAAAGGCTTTTAAATAGTATTTACTTGATGCCGACTTCCTTTTTTCAATATGAAAAAAATTATATATATAACTTATATAACAATGGCAAAGTTTATTTTACTTGATCGATTTTTTCCTCGCTTCAGTAACCATGCTTAAAATTTGCAACAGCTCGTTTAATGTTTATAAACCGTGTTGATAACATCGCAAGTTTTTCTTCTAAGTATATAAACATACAGTAAATTATCAAGGCGAGTCGAAAAAACAGAAATTATGTCGACTAAACATAAATTTCCTTTCAAAAAATAAAAATAATAGCGATAAAAAAAAAAACCCGAGAAAACTGTATACCGGCAATAAAAAATTCAAAATAAGTTATAGTGATATGAATGATAAATGGAGAAATATGGAGAAAGTTTTAACTCTTAAAGATTTTAGTCATTTAACGAATAATTGATTATCGTTAATGATGATTAATCATTATCTCATCGTAATATTGACAAGTACACGTTTCTCACCCTTTTATAATATCAGTTACTTTATAAAAATTTATATCACGCACCAATTTCCTAAATGGAGTAAATCTTTAATGCGTTTAAAATTATACCCGTTCCAAAATGCATTACCAATATTGATACAGAGACATATATATATAAAAATCGTTTTAAAATTCTATAAATAAAACATTGAGTGTCATTGAGTGAATAATTTATTTATGAATAACTTATTTTGCCTATTGCAAGTGGTGATGATAATGAAGGTAGCTCGCTCTTCTTGAAAGCAATCTACATGAACCATTTCGTGAGAATTTTTTATAATTTTTATTTATTTTTTACTAAATTTACAGACTTATTAAATACATAAACATTTTTTTTTTTAATTTTAAATCAATTTTTTAAGTTTACAAAGCGCAAAAATCGTCAGTAGTAGTTTAATTCCTTTCATAACCATTCAGTTAAAAATTCCTTATAGTCTCTAAATAATTAGAATAAAAATAATTAAAATATTAATTATTTATATTATTTGTTATAAAAACAGAAATTTTATAAAATATTTACGAAGTTGCTAATAAAAATTTCAATTTTGTTAACTTTTTTGATGTTTTGTTATTATAGAAAGAATTTTTAAATATTAAAGTAAAATATAAATTTCAGTGGTCGCATCTGAAAGATTGTTAACAAGATATGACGGTGCATGATGAAACAACTACATAAAGTTCAGAAAAACTTTTTTAAGTTGATTTTTCTGAAAACTTAGATTTAAATAAAATTTTTCGCTTATTTTTAAATGTTTCTAAAAATAAGTGATAAAAAAAAAACTGTAAAGATACAAAAAACAGTAATAAAAAAAAATAAGTTTGCATACAATCATGAACATAATTTATGTTCTTACTTTATAAAAAGAAAATATATGTAGAAATAATTTATTCCATATTTATTAATTTTTATTTACTCTAAAATAATTATTTTCTACATATCAAGTGGATGAGTATATCAGGAAATATGGGTTTCAGAATATTTATAAGAGGCAGACATGTATGAACATATCAAGTGGATGAGTATATCAGGAAATATGGGTTTCAGAATATTTATAAGAGGCATGTACAACATGTATAAAAAAAAGAATGACTGTAGAAGAAGCTGGTATAGTGTATAGAAACAGGATGTATACTGCCATCTGATTGGTGGTATTCGAGTATTTTTTATTTTATTTATTTTTTCTTCTTTCTTTCCTTTCTTTCTTGAGTACTTCCTATACAAGCATAAGGGCGTGATGTTGTTGTTGTATTTTATACAGTAAAAACATGTAAATTATGTTTATGTTTGTATGCAAACCTGTTCTTTACGACTATTTTTTGTATATTTACAATTATTAATTTTTAATTCGTGAATATTTACAACTATTTAACCGTTAGTTAAACATTTAAAAAGATAATCAGCATGCCCTTTCATATTTCTCAGAAAATATTAATGTTCATTAATCGCAGCTAAATATTTACATTAATTACTTAACAGATTTAAAACGAAGTTAATATAATAATAATTAATGTAAATTACCATTAATTACATCGATTAAGAATTTAATGAGAGTGGATTAACCTCTGAATTAATATTAATCCAGGAATAAATTACTATAAATCTTCCGCGATTAATGATCCGCTTGATATAACGGAATGCATATTTTTGGTGTTACAGTATATATCAGTACTTGATATGATATGTATAAAGTTTATACAGAAAGTTTCTCGTACATCGGTAACGACTTTTGATTCTCGCGTAAGTGGAATATTTAGAAGTGTTCTTACGCCCATAATCTACTGATGATTTCTCTCTGTTGGGCAATTAAGTCGGAACTTCAACTATTCTGTCACCTGACAAACCAGCTAAACTAACGAAAGGGTAAATTAGTAGTGGACAATAATTACTTTACACTGCGACTGACAACTCTAGGGAATAGGAGACCATCATCCATCAGTTGATGTTGCAATTAAACGGTTAATTCAGATCATTAAATAATGTCTTCCCTGAAATGTACATATGTTGATGAAAATGAAAGAATTCGAAAAATTTTTCAGTTGTTTACATTGAAATTATGTTTTTTTGACTTTCTTAACTTAGAAGGAAAGAATACTTTTCGTGAATTAGAACCGTTCGTCTGTCTCCTGGCGCTATAACTCACAGCACATTTATCTGATTTCAATGAAATTTAAAACTTTTATTTGTACCCATTAGCACATTAGATTTTCTTAAAATAATTAAAATCGAATCATTATTACTGGCAATAAATTTCCATGTTGAAAACGTTAAAAAACAGGTGAGGAAATGAGTAAACTGAACGTTGAATTTCATCCTCCGTCTTCCTTCCTTTACAAAAATTAATATTATTGATTAAAATTAATAATAACAACAACAGATATAAAATAGGAACGAAGAAAATTTATATTAAGCGATAATTTTATTCGTGTTTTTAGATAATTATAATTTTTTCCATAAAAAAAAAAAAATTATAAATATCAAACAATTATAAACTTTGCAAATAAATAAAAAATTTCCACTTAACTTCGTCGTTTATAACTTTATTCAGAAGTAACTGCGTGTAATTATGGCATTACCATTATTAGATGACAACAAAAGAGATTAAGTAAATTCGGTAAACATCTTATTTAAAAAGATAGAGATTAAAGGAAAATGATTAAATTGTTTTTGTTTTTCTAGTAATTAATTTCAATTAATGGAATACTATTTTTAAAATTAATAATTGCAGAACACTATTCTGAAAGAATTTTATAGGTAATTATTTAAAGAACTTTCCACAATAAATTAAATAACATGGAATAATTATTTAATTTATTTCAAGAATGATTATTAACAGTTAAGCATTTTATTAATTACGCAATGTAATGTTCATAAATTTGTTTTTAAAATATTACAGAATTAACTAGAAATTGCTTGTCAGATAATTATTCACATTTTTCTTAATGTCGTTAACAAAATATTAATTATATTTATTTAAAATTTATTTCAGATTGATATAATTAGATGTTTTAAGAATTTGACATGTTTTCGCAGGTGGAAGATATCACATGTCTAACTGATATCACTTAAAGAAATTGGAGTCGAACCCGTGTTTTATCTGAAGAATACGGGATCGAACCCAAAATCAACTCTTTTATTTTTTAGAAAATATGAGCCAGATTTTGATCCTCATCTTTCGAAGCTCCGATCATCTTTTAGCTGTTGTTGCAGTCATTATCACGCAACATATTTAGTGGCTCCTAATTGTCTTTCTGCCTCATATTCTTCAACAATAATCTCAATTAATCTACATCAAAAATTATTGAGATAAAATAATCTTACTTAGAAAATCAGTCGCACTCTTGATAAACAAATTTAAGAACTGCATAAAATATTTTTAGTATATAAAGTTATTTATATAACTTTAACAACATTAAGGGTTGCACTCTCAACACGCGTCCTAATCTCTTTAAGAACTGCATAAAATATTTTTAGTATATAAAGTTATTTATATAACTTTAACAACATAAAGGACATAAAGGAGTGTAAATTTTAGAAACGTTTCTTTGCACTCTCAACACGCGTCCTAATCGCTGCTGCATTACATTATATTTTAATTTAATTAAAAACATAAAATTAACGATTTCTTTCTTATAAAAATCCAATAATGATATCTGATTTTCTTTTTTATTAATTATAAATAATTAAAACAACGACAATACAAAAATAATAATAAACTCAAAAACAATGATCTTCATTAATCATATAGAAAATGTTAATTGATGTAGCATAAATACACTTACAACGATACGAAAAAATGATAAACGGTTACAGGATTATCTGAGAACGACATTAATGGCTGTTAAAAACTTGAAAGAAATTTCGGAATAGAGAATTCATCTAGAAAACCTGAAACAGAATATTGATCCCATTTTGTGTGGTCGTTAAAACTAATGGTTTCTTTTAAACAACATTATTTTTGGTTCGATTTTCGTTCGAATAAAATTTTGTGAATAATCTTTTGCATTTTCAAACAATAACCGAGTACCTTGTTCGCTAATAATGTTTTATTAATTATTTTCCGATATTTACATTTTTATATGAACTCTATATATTCTATATCGATTATTTTGACGATAATTAGGAATTACAAAAAGGTTTATGCAGTATGACAAACCTTAACTTTCAAACTATCATAATAATAAGATTATTCTCTTATCAGATAACGTTTCTAAAAATAATTACATTAATACCTTGTAAGTAAGATCGGTTAATGCGATTTTCTTCAGGAAAAAAAAAAACAGATCATAAAGTTAAGAAGCGCAAAGTGTGCGTAATTAGCATAATGATTTAAATTTAAAAGCAATTTCTTGTTTATAGCTTAAATTATTTTCTTTTATTAACAAAAATAAAATTAACGTTCTAGTTAAACAGAAATTATTAGAAAATTAAATTTATGCTATATAAATGACCATTCAGAAGAAATCAGCAATATTTTGAATCTGTATTCATTTTCTGAGCTGGTAAAAAAATACGAACTTAAAAGAATTAAAAAGTACTTAAAGACCATTCAGAAGAAATCAGCAATATTTTGAATCTGTATTCATTTTCTGAGCTGGTAAAAATATACGAACTTAAAAGGATTAAAAAATACTTAAAAGAAGATCTCAGTTTTGATGATTTAACTTTCAATGTGCCTCAATTCTACTTGCGTAAGGTAGACTTGCTTTTTGTGTCAACTAATAAACTAGAAAAATCATCAAAATCGTTCTGGAACAAAGCACCTAGGTTATTTAATACATTATATCATTCTGAATAAAGGAGTCACTCATAATTACATTTTTATGTAGAGTGAGTGGCTTAAATAAATAAATAAAGATGAGATAATACTCAGGCCCATCACAAATATGGTTCCCCTCACATAAATTTAATTTTTTTTTTATATAAAACTAAATTTATATGCTTTTCTAGACTGGTACCCAAGCCAAATGGCTTTCTGTTGGTTTCCTTTTATTTGGATTTGATAATCTTCCATATTTAAAATTAATTTAAGCAATTTATCTTTTATCATTCTGTATTTTAGAAATAAAATCCTTTTTTCTTTCTTTTTTTTCAGTAAGCTACAAGGAATTGATAATTTATAAACTTTACAAAATACAAATTTTATATATAAACTGTACGTTTATTGATAACTTTTTTATAACTCGAAAGAAAAAAAGAAAACTTATACATTTGTCAAATGTCCAAAGTACATTTTTATTAAGTTAAAATGGCAAATTTTAGGACCGTTAGAGAAAAGAATTTAAAGAGGAAATCAATATAATCAATATCCATTTTATTGACTTTCCCTGCAAATGGTTCAAACACTTATAATCCAAACTTTGAAGAAATTTTTTATAGTTTTTTTGAGTACTTTCCATCGATAAAAAGAAGAAAATCATTAATATCATCAAGTATAATAATCATCCAAAAATAACACAACACTAGTTTTTCTCAAAATTATTTTGTTTCTCATCTAAAAACAGACAGATTATATTGGATTTATTAAAATATAAATCCTAAAAAACGATTTTATAAAGTCGCCCAAAGTGAAAAGTATAGTTAGCGTTGTGAAAAATTCGATTTTTAACAGAAGAACCACATCTTTTACTTCGATATAAATGGGAAATTGTGGAAAAAAAAAAAAAAAACTAAACTTCGATTTTACTTCGATATAAATGGGAAATTGTAAAAAAAAAAAAAAAAGACTAAACTTCGATTTTAAATCGATATAAAAGTCGGTCGATCACACAACTTAAGTTACCAGAAAATCTTTAGGAACCTTCAATAAAACGATATTGTCATTTTGTCTAAATTCTTAGGAAATTCGTTCTATTTTATATAGTTTGCTATTAGTAATGAATTATTTAGTATTTTTATACATAAAAGTTTTATGTTTTCAATACACTGTTCTATCATTGTCATGGAAAGCAACATGTCTACTGTAATTATCCATATAAAAGATATTATGTACTTTTAGCCATAATAATAAAAAAATGGAATATTCTTTTATTTTGTTAAATATTTAATCATAGTATTTTTATTATTAATCAAAAAATATTCTTGACCAGAATATTAGTTAATTTAATATTGTGTCGATAGTATTTATTGATAAGATTTTTATATATCTGTATAAGATTGAGTTTTTTATTTTTAATGTACATATTTGGATCTATCTAAAAATTTATTTATTTTTATTTATCTCAAGAAATATGAAAGAAAGTAAAAATATTTACCAATCTTTTATTCCTCTTTAACTGAATATTAGATCAGAATGGTAATGCGTGTTTATTCTTCGAGATTTACGTTAAATGTTTGCAAATTGCAAGCTTTAATTATATAGTTAAAATAAAATTAAAGAAAATTCTGAAAGGTATAAAAAAAATATTCTCATTTCAAAAAGAGAAACGAAAAAAAATTATTAATATGAGAAAATTCCAATATTTAAAAAACAAAAGAGAAAAACATATAAAGAAAGCTTTTTGCCAAAAATAATTAAATTTACAATTATTTTTATAAAGAGAAAACTTTCAAATGACTAACATTTTTTATGTACAATGAATAGTAGGCATATATATAATTTTCTGAAATTTTGAATCGGCTATTTTGTAAAATAACCAAGCGAAGAATTCAACCTTTAATGATAAAGAATGACTTTCTAAATCTTGAGTACGTTATAATGTCTTTTTTTATCATGAGATATTTTTCGAATGGTCTGATAAGGATGAAAATAAAAAATTACATATGACAACTGTTTAAAATCTACATATCTCTTTCAAATCCTATAATCCTTTCAAGCTACTATAATGTCATTTATATTCGATATATAGATTATAAGATATTGGTATTGACTGCTTTTAACTCTACTTTTCAATTTGCCCGATTGCTTACATGCAGGTCATTTTAGGACTTACTACAGGCTGCCCACCCCCTCATGCCATCAACATCGATCATAGTTTGCTATAAATATTACTACAGCAGTACTGTAGTAATATATATAAATTTTTGTGGAGGCGATTTCCACCGGTCCGGATTCGATCCCAATTGTTATATATATATATATAATATTTTTATTAAAATAAAACTCTTATTGTAGGACTACATAAGAACAGATCCTACAGAACGTACTTTGGATAATACTGTTATTATAACTGTTAAACAAGCTGAAGAGCCAGCTACATTTATAACATTTTTTGAAGACTGGAATTATAACTTATGGAATGTAAGTGATTCAAACTTACTTAAAAATAATTTAACAATAACAATTTTATTTATCTATCATAAATATTGTGCAGTTCTCTATTTTTTTTGTTTTTGTTTATTTGTCAACGATGACACCACTTTCCATTCTGTAAGAACATTAAAGTGAGGGGCAAAACAAGCTCTTCCACCCCTGCAGAGGGTCAACCAGATTGTAGAGGATGGGGATTGATGGGCCAGGCCCGAACCCCATAAGCTTTATCAAGAAATAGGACCTGAGACTTGAACCTGGGTCCTCCAGAGTCGAACGCTGAAGTATTTCCATGTAGCCAATCTGACCACAATTCTCCATTTAGTAAAATTAAATAGAGAACTAAAATACTTACTTACTAAATCAGTTAAAAAATGTTAATTATATTAAACATGTATGATACAGTAACGTTTTCAGTCGATTTTGAGCCTCATCAGCTTTATAAAATTGTTACATGAAATTAAAATACCAATGTATATAGCAATCTTTTGTATATATATAGAATTTGATTGGAAGGAACATCAAAGTTCTATATATTCAGTTGAAATTTCGAAAATGTTTATAATTCTATTAATTATCCTTCATGTAGATTATAAATTGGAAAAAATTATTTATTTAATTATTATATTTAATTAACACAATAAAATTATTTATTAGGAACTTTTTTTTATAAGTCCATTACATTCACATTGTAAAGAAGGGAAATTTAAAAAGTGTATAGACAATCCATAAAAATTATATGTTAAATCTGGGCTAAAATATTTGCACCTTTCTTTTTATATCTTTTTTGGCACCATTTCCATGCATTACTAATGAATGCAGAGTCTGCCTGGCTTATTAAAATAAACCTGATTAAAATATTATGTAATTTTGAAGATGGTAGAAGATTGAAACAGAAGTATTAAATAGAGAACTCCACAATATTATCTCTCTTTGTGAATGTCAAAAAATATATCATTTCTATGATATATTTTTGATACTTTTCTTGTTTTCCATACAAGAAAAATTGAAGAAATATAAAAGTTAATTTTTTCCAAAAGTTAATAATTACATGCATTTATTTTTAAAATTTATTTCAGTACAATTATTTAACCAATTAATTTAGCTAATATTTCTATTTAAATAACAAATATTATTTTAAGATAAACCCTGCTTTTGCACTGTTTGTACTTTTTAATTTTAGAAGAATAGCAGAGTACTTTGAAAGAATTTTTTTGCATAATATTTATTATTTATTCTATGATAATGGAAAATCAAACTCAATTAATGTTAGAGGAATTGACTTTGATTTGATCAGAATATTTAAAGGAAAAGAATATTTTGCATATTCCATTATCAAAATTTAACATTTGAGAAATATTAATAAAATTAAAAAGTAATTATCTTTAATTTACTTTTAAATAGTAACCAAAAGCTTTCATAAAAATTTTTTGAGTTAACTAAGATGACATTTTTAAAATTAAAAATTATATATTATATTATTTGGAAAATTATAGAATAATTATGTTGAATAGAGAATAATTTGCAAAATAAATATTCCACATTTTTCAGAAGTTATTTCAATAAGTCATATATCGTAATATAAATCAAAATTTATAGATCTTTTAAATAAAGATAATTCCTGATTATCATCATTCTGCATATCTGATTATTATTTTCATTAAAGATATTACATACTACATCTAAATTTATGCATTTATGATGCATATGCATAGATTTCAAGTATCATTCTAAAACAAAAAATATACAATGTTTGTAAATTTGACAATAACTGTAAACAATTGTGTAATAGGTATTTTTATCTTCTTATTCAAACATATTAAAAAGATAATGGAAAAAGAATAGGTAATTTAGCTAAAATGAGAGACAAACAACTTCAGTTGTCTAATAATTTAACACAAAATTTTCTTATTCCACATTAAAAATGCATTTTTAGTTGTTTCTAATATCCTTCATCAGTTTCTGAACAGTAAACTATTATAAATAATTCATTTGTTGTACAATTGATTGCAACAGTGAAGAAATAAGTTTTGCATCAGTACAGGCTGAGAGAGAATTAGACATTTCACTCTTGTAGCATTGTTCAGAACTAAATTTTCTACTTTGTGATAATAAAACTCATTGTCTAAAATCACTCACGGTTGATCACATTGCAGTAGGTGACTACTGCAATGTGATCAGCCATGAGTGTACTTTGTGATAATAAAACTCATTGTCTAAAATCACTCACGGTTGATCACATTGCAGTAGTCACCCATCCTCCCTTCTTTATTCTTGAGGTGCAATAAGAATTAGTTCCATTTATTGCAATATGCCACATTTTAATCCTTTTATATAGTACACAAAGCAGACTTCAGTTTTTCTGTACCATACTGATTTTGATTCATTACAGTTATTATTTTGATGTCCTAGAAGTAATGTTCTATTTTACATATTCAGCTATCAAAATATACAATTGAGACTATGATTGGTATTTAGTCCTTGTATCATGCAAAAAAATCCTTTAAAGCAATATAAATACTAGAAACAAAAGATAGTAGGAAAAGTTAAAAATTTAGAATTAAATACCAATTTCAATAAGTGGTAAAGATTTTTGTATATCTCTAATATACAAGAAATTTACAGTTCTAGAAACAAGCTTCTTACCATGCTAAATTTTATAAATTCTTTGCACACTAGAATTTTTAAAAAACCATATTTTCTGAAATGGATCATGAACAAATTGTATAGTGCTGCACTATAGAAACAAGCTTCTTACCATGCTAAATTTTATAAATTCTTTGCACACTAGAATTTTTAAGACCATATTTTCTGAAATGGATCATGAACAAATTGTATAGTGCTGCACTAATTGAGCACTTTTGATTCATATATCAATCTTCACTATATGCACAGATGCTGTTTTGGATCTTTTTTTTTTTTTTTGCTTTTTAAATTTTATTGATGTCTTTAAAAAAGATTAAATTTTATTGATGTCTTTAAAAAAGATTAAATTATTTTTATATATTAACTACTTAGCAACATTTGTCAGATAAGACTTTATTTTTCTTATTTATCATAATAATAAATTGTAAAAATTAATTTCTATATTTTAAACCCAATTTGAATATTTTATATTATTTTCTTCTTTTTCAATCCCAATTTGAAAAACTATACATACTCAATAGTTATCTTCCAAAATTTTGATTTTTCTTTTTAAATCCAAAAAAATCAATGATATAATTACACTTCATCTAATCTGAGCAAATTTTTGTTTATGACTACAACACCAATCTAAATGATTATTTGATATAGTTTTATGATTTACAAATAATATTATTTAGTTAATTGATTAAAGATTTCATTATTAAGTTATTTGCTATTGTGATTTATTTGGAAATTGAATTCTGTTGAATAGATTTAATATTATAGAGAGATAATATTTAACGTACATTTTAAAAGTTATTTTTAACAATACTAATCTTTGTATATGCATGTATATACTGCTAATGAAAGAAAGTGCATCATCTGAGAATTTCACATTTCTAGCCATTTTTTTGATGATGGTATGTTACAGGGCTGCCGAGAGAAATTTTTGGGCCCGTGACAAGTCTGTGGCCTGGGCCCGAAAATTTTTATTAAACCAAAGTGATGTCACTTAAAAAAGTGCATCACTTTGGTTTAATAAAAAAATCATAAAAAAACATTAAATGTTTATTTAAAAAAGAGTACAATAAATTCAAAATTCGATACATTACATATAACGTTATATATAAAATAGTTTACATGAATACCTTAATTATTGCAGTTATTGTTACCACGAAAAATACTGCAATAATCAGGATAAATAATGCAAGTAAAATGGGTGATCATTGCCAAGGATTTTTCAAATCTATTGATTAAATTTTATATATGAGGTAAAAAAGAAATGTGTTAAACGTGCCAATCTTCTAAGCTGATCATTCTACATTTATTTTCGATAGCTGTAGACTTGATATCATCCTTGTTTCTTTTAGAATTCATTATAAGGATAAATAAGAAGAGAAATAAATATCCACATGCAGTACCAGCTCTAGAGGTCACAGCACCCTGATGCAGCTTCCTTGTAACATTTACTCAGCACCCTTACAATATTAAGAAAATAATAATTTTGGCACCCTCCTTTCTAAGGCGTCCGATATGGTGCATCGTTGCTTACCGGGTTAAGCTGGTCTTGGCCACATGTATTTCAGGCAAAGTCGGATAGTTACTGATGAATAGTGAGCAGGTGCCATTGGATAAAAACAAAGTGCTAAAGAGAGCTTTCTGGAGAGTAAATGCAATTCTGGTTGCATATATAGTGTACTACATCTCAAGACCATGATAATTCAAATTTGGAGTACAATAATTGGAATTTTGGTATCAAATTATAAACCATGATAAATTGAGAATTGCAATAATTGAGATTTTCATTTTTTGTGTAAGGAGAGGTTTCTTCTTATGACAAAGAGCTGCAAATCCATTTTGGTAGATGATTATTATATATAGGCTTACTATAATAAAAAATCTAAACTAGAAAATAATGTGAATTTTTTCTTAATTTTCTTTTTCAAATCTTGAGAGGAAAATTATATAAGGGAAATTATATAAGAATGAAATTATATTTCACTCTTATATAATTTTCCTCTGCCTTTCAAGACTAAATATTATATAAATTATTTTAAATAAATATAACTAGCGCGATATTGAATTTCGTCTTCGGTAAGGAATACGAAACTCAATAGCGGAATTATATTTCCCTAAATTTATTTTGAAGGTAATTAGATTTAAATTTATAGTTTTGCAAGCGCAATTACACATAAAAATAATAATAATAAATTATTTTTAATAGTTTAATATTATTAAATAAAATTGTACATTCTAACAGGAATTTCTATGACATAATTTAGAATCAAATATGCAATTATTTCTTTGTTTAATGCTACAATAAAAATAATATGGTAAGAATAAGAGATTATTGTACTATCAGTGACGGAACTTAAAATTTTGGCCCTCTACAAAATATTATTCTGGCACCTACCACAAAAAAAATTTAGCTAGATATTTTTATTAGAAAATAACAAAATTGCATCATGTAAAACCAGAACACAGTTGAAAATATCAAAAGAAAATATGTATAAAGTTCTTTTTCCTGGATTTTAAATTTGCAAAATCTCTAATCACATCTTTATTTCCATATTTTTGGCTATTGCTCCTACTGCCGCACTGCTCTGATTCAATGATTGTTTCATGCTTTTCATGAAGCATTTAATTTTTATTATATTATATTGTTAATCTAAAAAAGGGTAAAGAAAGTACAGATAAAGAGGATTGGGTCCCTTATAATTCTGGGCCCCCCCACATTGTGAGATCCAGCACACTGTAGTTCTGCCACAGTCTATATAATAAAATCCTTATGTCTGTCCTTTCAGTGATCTCATTGGTTACAATATACGTGCCCATTTTGATCCAATGAGACTGCTCAGTTACAAATGGCTAGGTCACTTAGGTAAAGTATCACGTGGTTACGTGATACTTTACCTAAGTGACCTAGCCATTTGGTAACTGAGCAGTCTCATTGGATCAAAATGGGCACGTGGCTGTTGCATGTGACCCCAATGAGACTGTTCAGTTACTAAATTAATGGCAGATATAAAATACTGTGCTGTAGTGCTGTATATTATTTTGTTAATCTATTGAACTTCCGATTTCATATTAAAAAGTTTTTAAAGATTTTTTAATTTTTCTATAATTTTTTATTGATTATAGCTTACATTATCTTATTTAGCCATAATATGCTTAGGTTAGACATTGATTAAGTTTAGTGACCATGTGGTGGTGTGCTATTTTATGTCTGTTTCTTTGAGCGATCTCATTGGGATATTCTTTACTATGACAATGCGTTTCAAGAAACCACATTGCCATTGTTGCCATAGCAACAAAGTTTGATTTAATTTTTAGAATTTTGTAGAAATTTTACGATTATATTTCTTATTTAATCTAACAGCTTTTTGTACATGATTTTCATTTTTAATTTGTCATATAATCTCTTTTTAAATTTCTTGCTGTCTCATAGTCCTTCAGCTCTATACTTTCAGCAATTCGGATCTGGCAATGCTGTTCCTGAGGCTCTTCATTGGAGAGAGTACAGTGTGCGATGGGTGCGATGTAAAAGTGCAACGCTTCGTGAATGCTTCTAACACAGAATTACCTTACAGCAAAAAGAAAAATGGACAGTCATTTAATAGATCCAGGATTACATTCCTCACCCAGTTTTTACTCATGGCCAATTATATGTTGCTTTCTGAAGGGTGAAAAGTTTTAATTGTGTCAAAGTTTTTGGACAAACTCAAACACGAAATCCCGTATATAAAGAGGTTTAATTGTTACAAACTTTTCTTAAAATATCTAAAATGTTCATAACCGCAAAAATTTGCGGGTTTCAGCTAGTGTACTATATATACAATGAAATGCATATTACTACAAAATTTGGATTTTTAATTTGATTCTACTTTTAATTGCCTAGTATGTTAAAATGCAATAAATAATGAATCTGATATATTTATAAAGTTTTAAGATATTGCATCTAAAATACATCATTGATATTTACTATCATATTTCATATATTTTGTAAGTTGTAACCAGTTAGAAAAAAGATTAAATTAGCTCCACAGTTGCCTCAATTAGTCAGGCAGTAATGGGATTTTACATTCTGATATTTTTTCTGGATTAATAGGCTTGTTGGCATCTTAATTCAATTGATGCAAGGCACACTCTAGTGACTGTTAGAAAAACTAACAAATGGTAATCAATGATAGAAAAAAGTTATGGAGGCAATTATAGCTGTGTTGTTGGCTGTCAAAAAAATAATTACAGCACACCCAAAGTATATATGTTAATTTCCCTTCACTAAAAAAAGATGCAGGAAGAAGAAAAAAATAGATTCAAGCTGTGAGGCATATCAGGTAATATTTTACAAGCAAAAAAAAACTAAAATCCGAACCAAAATTTCTGAAAACGTGAAAATGAAACTGATTTTATTTACATAAAAAGAAATATCTACGCGCAACATTGCGCGGAATATTATCTTTACCAAGATAACAATACAGTATCTGAAAAGTCACGTGTTTCGAAAGCTCATTTCTAATTCGTCCATTGCAGATGCTGTGTTCTGCGTAGTTTTTCGGATTGTTTATATTGGATACTTTGTTTTTCCTTGGTAATTTTTGAGGAAAATTGCAGATACTGTGTTTAACAAATCGCAATTTGTAGGTCTTTTTATTAGATTTTCTCCATATTGAATATTGGATTAGAAAGAGAACAACACAGTATCTATAAATATGGAAAAATATCACTTTGTTTACAAAATGCAGATACTGCGTTTTTCCTTGGGGAAGCCGCCCTGTGACATATAATTTTTATTATTCAAAAAGTGAACTTCTATTCATGTGGAGGAAGCCTAAAAAGCCATTAACTTGGTGTAAATAAGCTCCCAAAGAACATGGCATCCATGAAACAGAAAAATAAAAGAACGAAAAGACAGTTGAAGTACTGAGGAAGAAATCACTAAGCAATTGTTAAAAAATAAAAATGATATGAAGTGATATGAAAAAAACAGCAAACAAAACCGCCGTGTACATTCTATTTTAATTTAAAAAATGTATATGTCAAAATATATATTTAGATACAGTATATGAAGTCCCTAGAAGCATAAGAAATGCAAAAAATTCACTGCTAATAAATCTCACTAAGCAATTGTTAAAAAATAAAAATGATATGAAGTGATATGAAAAAAACAGCAAATAAAACTTCAAAACCGCCGTGTACATTCTATTTTAATTTAAAAAATGTATATGTCACAATATATATTTAGATACAGTATATGAAGTCCCTAGCATAAGAAATGCAAAAAATTCACTGCTAATAACTCATTCTCGAATTGCCTCCCTTAAAAATCAAATTGCCCCTCTGTGGGGCATGCGCTCCACGTTGGGAACCGCTGGTCTATAATTACTTCCTTTTAAGAAGAATGTAGAAAAAGTTTTTTTTTAGAGTTGAAAATCGTATACAGTCGCCTGAATTTGGAGTCAATGTTTGGAACATGGATGAAACCGGCATAACCACTGTTCAAAATGATTGACAAGATATAAGAAGATGTAGATATAAGCAGATAGGTAAACTTGATAAGGTGGATTGGAAAAGCTTCGTCTTTTGGCATCATGTACAGTGGCTTAGCTGAAAACTGAGAGGACACCCGCAAAAATGTCGATGAGGACCCTTTTTTTAATTTAGCGCAATAATTTATTTCAAACACTATCTAAACTCTGTAACGCGAGGTGTCGATGTACTTAAATGTCGATGAGGACCCTCTTTTTAATTTAGCGCAATAATTTATTTCAAACACTATCTAAACTCTGTAACGCGAGGTGTCGACGTACTTTTATAGTAAATGTCGGCGTAAAAATGATTTGCTTAAATGTAAACGATCGAAATCTTTTTAATTTTTTATATTACAGCATTACAATATATTTAAATAATTTAAAAATATCCTAGTAAATATTTTATTGAATTTTTTCACTATCTGTTTCTTATCTGTAATTTTTCTTTCTAATTAGGCTGATTTACTTTCATTTGAAAAATGCATTTACTCATCACTACTCCTTCAGGGAAAATTTATGTAACACTATGTACGTATCCAGATTCCATTAGATTTTTCCCTTTCCAAATAGGTTTAGGTCTAAAGAATTCTTGCCTCTGAATAATTGGTTTGAAATTTCACGTTAATTGTACTCTTATGTTCCTCATGATTACCCTTACTATTACAGTTAAAATACATGTTTACCATACGTTAATTCTAAAAACTGCCATTAGAGCGCCACTACTCCAGTGCACCAAACGGGTTTCTACGAGCCTATGGAGGTGCTGGATGATCAGTGTTCAAAAATTGGTGTTAAACCTTTATCTTTTGTTAATATTTCTAATTGTGATGTTAGTCACTAATGTAACATACCTTGTAAAAATGGATTAGAAATGTGAAATTCTCAGGTAATATGCTTTATTTGAACATCAGTATAAATATATATCTCAATTAATAATAAACAGCTCTAAGGCAGGAAACACTATAAATATTTTAATGTTAAATATTATACAATGCATTAGAAGCGCTTTCGATTAAATTATAATCCTCATCAGCCATAACAAGAATTTCCGAACAGTAACCGAAGTTCCATAGAACGTCTTTGATTTTTTGTATGATATTAACACTGTCGCTATAGCAACAGTGTTAATATCATACAAAAAATCAAAGACGTTCTATGGAACTTCGGTTACTGTTCGGAAATTCTTGTTATGGCTGATGAGGATTATAATTTAATCGAAAGCGCTTCTAATGCATTGTATAATATTTAACATTAAAATATTTATAGTGTTTCCTGCCTTAGAGCTGTTTATTATTAATTGGGTCTAAAAAAATAGGCAGTGTAAGAACTGAATTAATTTGTAAATATATATCTTTCACTTGCTTTTTTTCATGTTTCTTTTTATATACAGGGTATAACAGATCACCCATCCAACCTTTTTTTTTTGCAAATTAGATTTGCTATTTGTATAACCAAAGTGTATATAAAGAATTGGATGATATCATTATCACATCCTGGAACAAGTTCTAAGTAAAAGAAAGTGGGATCACATATAAAATATATATGGGAACATAGCTGAATTGGGTATCATTAGAGCTATTATTGAAAAGAAACACCTATTACTCAAAAATTGTTTTAATCTTTTATGTTTTACAACAAAGAAGAAAACAAAAAAAAACAAATGGGGTATCCTAAGATCATATTCTAGGGCAGAAATGGCGAATCTATGGAACATTTGCTCAAAATGGAATGCTGAAAAATTTTTTGGGCATGCAAAACTTTGAGCTCATAAAGAGTAAATTCCCAATTATTTGGGTTGCAGATTATCAATGTTTTATGGTAGATAATTGACAATAAAAATTAGTGTCATATTAAAATTAAAAATATTGCAAATAATTTCTTACTTCAAATAAATTTGTTTCCTTTTTCAATAAATTATAGAGTATTTGAATATATATGTATGTTAATTCATTTACTTTTTAATATTAAATTCATATTTTTCATAAATCCAATTTTTTTAGTATATGTGGATTATCTGGGGAATTGCTAATCCAGAGCAGTGCTGTAGCTACTACTTTAAGTGCCTATGGCTCAAGATATAAAAGGCACCAATTCATTTACTTTTTAATATTAAATTCATATTTTTCATAAATCCAATTTTTTTAGTATTTGTGGATTATCTGGGGAATTGCTAATCCAGAGCAGTGCCGTAGCTACTACTTTAAGTGCCTATGGCTCAAGATATAAAAGGCGCCTTTGTAGGGAATAAAAACGGGTAAATCAGCAAAACTTTTTGTAATTTTTCGTTATTAATTATTTATTTAATGTGTGTGAAAGAGAAATCGAGATATAACATATAAATTATAAAAATTGTCAGCTCACAAAAATTCAGCAAATATTATTTTACACAGATTATAAAATTTTATAAAACAAGCTATTACAGAAGCTTCACCTTTCATGTTTTGATTTCTGAAAAATTATTTATTACTTCTTTAAAATTGGTTTCTAAAAAGAAATCATTTTCAATTGATAGTACGTAGAGTCCCAAAAACTCGGCACTCGATAACCCGGCAGTCCAGATAACTCGGCCAACCCTGGCAGAACGAAAAAACATTTTGGAATAACAAGGTGCATCGGTAATGGACTTACTGTTCCTTCGTTGTCTTCATGATGAAGCAGCAAAATGCAGAGTGCAGTGCGGAAAACAACAGGATTTTACGCATTTCTTTAAAAAAAGTAGCCAGTTTTTGCAAAGTCAGCTGGTTAATTTTCATTATAGACAGCTTTATGCCTTCATAAAGTATTTTTCTGAGGTCTGTCTTATCAGGTAAATTACTGTATAATGTGTATTCATTAATTTTCATTAGTAAAGGTTCTATGCCTTCATAAAGTATGTACTTTCCCTTTGTTTAAGGGTATTTGGGCAGTTTAAGTTTGAGTTACAGTATTGCATTCTTTGTTAACTGTTGTATTCTCAAGCAACCAATACATACAAGTACTGTATTTTCTGAGGAAACACTCGTACTTATTCTTTTTTAAAAATTTTCCCGATAACCCAGCATTTTCACAAACTCGGCCACCCTTCGGTCCCTATTAGGCCGAGTTTTCAAGACTCTACTGTATTGCTAAATTGGTCAATCGATTTTGAGTCATCATTGACCTTAAATGATTTTTAATAATTTTTAATTTAATGAATCTTCGTTCTCCATTAGCAACAGTAACCGGTAACGTGAGCATGATACGTAGTGCCATGGTTAAATATAGATATGATACACAAAGGTTCCATTTTAAAATTCCTTCTAAAATTTCCCTGAGGTATAATGATGTTAAATTTGGAAATACCACCTGTGCCTGTGAGTTAAGGCATTCTAATTCATTGAAAAATTGAAATTTGTCCAATTCTTTATATTGAGAACAAAGATCACTTGCACTTTTCTTTATATCGTCAATTGAAAATGTTGCAATATTTTTCCCGATTAAAAATATCTAATCGCTTATTACCCGACTCACTGCTGTGCACGCAATCTGTCTCAGCAATATGTATTCACATCATCATCATCATAATTTTTTTGCACTTTTTGTGTCACATTAAAAATAAATAAGCTTTCTTACAATTTTTTTAATAAATAAAAATCTGTTACAGTTATAGGATAACGTGAGGGGACGATGATAGTGAGCCCTTGGATTACGTGCCTATTTTGAATGGCACCTATAGCCGTGGCCACCTTCGCCATACCCTTGCTACGGCACTGATCCAGAGAAATTAATATTGTTATTAATCCAGTTAATGAGGAATATACTTTATTGTTTAAAATTTGGATCAGCATACAAGAGGTAATTTTTACAAAAATTTAGTCAATTTTGACACACATCCTTAAAAAAGTTTATTCACCTTTATCCTAATGCAAGAGGTACATGAGTCACCATATGCTGGAAAACTTTACATGAGTGATAGGTTCACTGTTATATATCTCACAAGTCAGTATAAAGACAATACTCAACTGTGTGTTTGAGTAATAGGTTTTTTTTTTTTTTAATAGCTCCACTGATACTCAGTTCAGCCTATGTTCTTATATGATTTTTCATACTTGATCTTGCTTTCCTCTATTTATGGGATATGATAATAACACCATTGTATTCTTTAGGTGTATTTTGGTTATGCAAATTTTATTTTAAATTTTGTAGCACATCTCATTTTCGAAAAAAGGCAGGGACAGATGGTCTATTATACCCTGCATATTAAATGTTTCCTATATGCCATAAATTAACAGAATGCAATAATAAATTTTATTTTTATTCTTATTTAATTGTGAACATTAATTCTTTATTTGCATGAAACTTATGTTTCTAATCATTCTAACTTCTATTTAAACTTCATCATTTTTTGCAATTATAGTAATTGAATGTAGAAGTAGCTTAAATGGAATAAAAACAAATTAAATTGGTAAGTTTCTATAGCAAATTTTAATTTTCTTTTTTCAGTTACACTATTTATTTTTCTTTTTTTTAATATAATTTCCATATTTTATTATTTACAATAAATAATAAAATTAAATGAAACTGCTCTCTTAATGAAATATTTTCATATGACTTTTTTAAAATTTATTCAAGAAATTGATAAATGATTCAAGACATTTCAATTGTATTGAATTTTATAAAATCAGGAAATATTATATTGAATGCTATCTGATATCAGTTTTGGAATTTCTATATGGGGAGATGCCTATGAATAGATAAGTCAATATATTATTTGGTAATTGAGACACTATCTGTGGAGATTTTTTTAGCATTCTTAAAGAATTATCTTATCAAAATATTTATTTATTTATTGCAGATAGTTCAACAAGCACTTTAAGAACAAATATTAAAATTTATTATTAGTAAATATACAATTATTAATAATACCAGACAGTAACATTTCTGGCCTTTTATAGCCTTCCTCAGCTGCATCTAACAATGCAATGTTGGTAAAATGATTTTAGACAAAATTTGTATTGCTGATATTTATTTTAGCATTCCTTCTAGTCTTTGTAAAAATATAAGCTGATTAAAATTAAAAAATAGTCTTAAAAATTCAACTGAATTTTTTATTGATATGCTTTCAAAAATTATAATGAGTATTTTCTTATGATGTAAAGTAAAATGATTGGCTTGATTTTGTTGTAGAATTTTTGAATATGGTGATTGACCAATTTGAATTTAAACCACTATTTAACATTGTGTTTAAATAAAATAAATAACGTCTAGGAAAATAGATAAAATAAATAAATCAGTAAATTATTATATTCTTTCCTACTCTAATCATGCAAAACACAACCAAAGCTTGTACAATATTTCTTCTGTATTTAAATACAAGATTTTTATAATAAAATGGTGTAAAGGATTGAATGCAGTATAAAATCAAAACAGCCCAGGAGAGTGTACTCAAAAGAGTTTCTTTAATGAGTCTTGCAAGCACTAGTCAATCTGTCATCTGGCAGCTTGATAGTACATATCTTATAATAATTCCCTTTGGACATTATCTTTACTATTTCTGGATGTGTTATGTTTTTCTTCAATTCCTTGGCAGTATTTTCATCAGGAAGATCTTTTTTTCCTTCATAATGGCTTTTTTATATCAGATGAAAGCATTTCTATATATGTCCCATTCACCTATCCCTTTATTAAAAAGTCTTTTAAAATAAAATAAGATTATCAAACTGTTTATTCTAAATGAGCCTTGATGAGCCAGCAGGCTTAACCAGATAGTTTTGATGGTAATACAAGAGAATTACTGTTGAATCTGGTCCAACAGTCATTTCTAAATCCATCACCAAGCAAAGCCTGTTTTGAATACCCAAGATTAAACTTAAGGTTCTTTAATTTTTATAAGAAGCCAAATTAGTTTTCCTTAAGTTTCAGTGTATTACCTGAATGGATATATCATACTAATTAATTTGAATAAATATATCTAAGATCTGAAGCAGATGGCTCATTAGATATATGCCAATCCTCAGTTAGGTCAAAAGTATTTTTCATCTCTAACATTAATCTGATGAATTCCTCCTTTCTAACAACAAAGGTAAGTTCATTGTCCTCATTCAAAATAAAAAAGTTAATACTAAAAATTTCAATAAATATTCACCTTATATTGTAAATTTATGTCCTTGCTTCTCCAAATAAATGATGAGAATTAGCATCAACACTAACCAAAAAAGTCAGATTGATTCTGTTGACAAAACTTCATCAAACATGCAAAAATTGATATAGGTAAAAGTTTGTCCTTATTATAAGGAACATATGCAGTGTAAACAGAAAATTCCTTTAGCATAAAATTTCTTCAAGTTTAATATGCAAGATTATTAAATTTCTGGAACAGAAATTTCAAATGGGTTAGTGATAACATTTATGTTATTTTTAGAAATCTTTACACATCTGAGAATCACTTTCTAAACATAAAATAAACAATTTGTATCCTTTACAATTAATTTCTCGTATTTGCCCTTATAGAAATTATCATTATAATGTTGAGGGTAAAAGTTATTAAATTCTTAGTATTATATTAAAAGTTACTAATATTTAATAACTAAGTTATATGTGTTCTGTTGTGGTTTTACACTGCTTTCCATATTGTGTACACTAAGTGGTGGAGCATTTCTCCCTGCCCATGGTGCCCAAATCTCTGATGGGGTCAGCTGTCAGATGGAGAATAGCATTCAATAAGCCAAACCCAGATCCCTCTTGAAAAATTCTGAAGATATGGGGCTTGGGAATTGAACTCAGATCCTTCAGGGTAGAAGTACAATCCAATTCCACTGCAGCCATTTGCCAATTATACAGTGTGTTCCTAAAAAACTGGCCAAATTTAAATCACAAATGCTACTCATCAAAATAAAGAAATTTCAGACAATCATGATTTTTTTTTTTTGCATATTTTATGCCCCCTTTCCAATCAAAAGCATTTCCACGCGGCCAATCCGGCCGTCCGAAATAGCCTATTTTTTGCATATTTTATGGCCCCTTTCCAATCAGGAAGATTACTAAGGGGGTGGGGCCAGTTCCAACCACGGGCTGCACCCACATCCGTGGAGGGGGCCAGATGGTGAAGGACAGGGATCACTGGGCCGGGCCCAGTTCCCCGAAAAAATCCGGGGCCTCCTGCATGGCTGCCGACAGCGTTACCACTCGGCCATCCAGCCGCTGACAATCATGGATTATTTCCAGTCAGTCATACACTATCCCAGTAGTTGCAGTGTTGTAATTAATGTACAATTCGTTCTGTTGCAATTAATTGCAAACCACAATTTACTAAGCCATCATGAGAATAATATGCCTATTAAATTGTACACCCTGTGTTATCTTGAAATGTAAATATTTACGGATCTATATTTAAATGGACTTTTTGGTTTGTTTTAATGAGTAGCATTGTGATTTAAATTTCACCAGACCATTTAGGAACACTCCTGTATACTACATATATAAATACAGTAAATTCTACAAAATCGGACACTTTTAAATTTGGTATATTTTACAAAATTAATACTTAATTTAAAATTGAGAAATTTAAAAAAAAAAAAACAATCTAGCATTCTTATTATCTATTTTTAAGAAATTTACTTCATCTGCTATTTAATATTTACTGCGATTTTTTTATTGTTTTCTTATTTGGTGTCTTTTTAGTTTACTTTCTAGTTTATCAGCACATTTCAAAAATCCAAAAATCGGGGAGATGGCGATTGCTTGGGTAATTCATTTCCTACTTTTGAGGAATCTGGCTCAATTCTGGATCTTATACATCTAGTTCTGATCATTGGTGTTGAATAGTCTGTGATGGACTATAAAAGTGGACGCCGACAGATAAAGTATTTCCCATGAGCACTATTTGCAGCTTATGTTAACTTAGTCTAGCTTAATCAAAGAACAAACAATTCAACTCCTATTCTGTCTTCTACATTGAATGTTTAATTTCTGTCTTATGTGCACTGCATTTTTGCTGGATCTTTACTTATTGGAGATTCATCGTGCCTACAATTCTAAACGATGCATATCGTTAACTTAAATGGGTACTTACGTATTAACGCCACCGCAGCTGTGTGTACAACAAGGGTGTCAAACTCGCGGCCCAGCCAACAAAACGTACACAATAATAATAATGACCATATTTTGTTCAATGTTTGCACGTATGTAGTGAAACTACGCGCAGGCGTACCATTCACCCTCCCCATTAATATTAGCAGCTTATATTTTAGCACCCTACTGACTACCTATAATCTGTCCCAGTTAAGAAAAACCCTGATGTAAACAAACCGTTTCTCTGAAATTTATATTCATGCTCTCTAAAAAAATTCTTTTCTTCGATTTTCTCAATAAATATGGAATCACTACCTAATCATATGCAAATGGAAGTGATTGAGATTCAATGCGATTCAAATTTGAAGGCAAAATTCATAGAAGTTTTCGTGCCTGAATTTTATAGATATTTACCAGTCAGGCTTGAAAATACACGAAGATTTGCATATGAAATCATTTCCATGTTTGGAAGTACTTATCAGTGTGAGCAGTTATTTACACTTATGAAAGGAAATAAGGCTCCTATCAGATCCAGAATTAACGACGCTCACCTTGGATCAATTTTGAAAGTAATCACTGCGAGCAATATTTCTCCCGAAGTAGAAAAGATAATAGTGGAGAAGAGATGCCAAGTATCAGGAAGAAAACATTAAACTGTCCTTGTCAAGATAATAGCGGAGAAGAGATGCCAAGTGTCAGGAAGAAAACAATAAATTGTCCTTGTCCTTTTTTATTTCTGGTACTTTTCGAAATAAATTTATGTTTCTATGAATATTGAAGTTTTTTTCGCGGCCCACCTAAACTAACCTTTTTATTTTGGCCCATGTTAGCCTTTGAGTTTGACACCCTTGGTGTACAACAATGCGCCAATAAAGAGCAATCTTGTTGTACACACAGCTGCGGTGGTGTTAATACGTAAGTACCCTTAAATGTTTAATACATATTTAAAAAGATTAGACGTTAGCTTTGACGTAAGTTATAAAATAGTTTGTGCTTATAGACTGCTACCCAATTGTAAAAACTACAATTAGAAATCCAGTATTAATCTTAAGTATAAATTTATAGTAATTCAAGAAAATAAAAAGTAAAAGCACTATTAATATTATATGTTTATTTTCATTCTTTTAAATTAATCTTAAATAAAATTTAATATATCATATTTAAAAGTTATATCTAAATTTTTAATTAGTCTGTTAGAACGTATCTCGCGAGTCATGTTTATGGATAAAGCGAGGTATAAAGATGCTTGTTGTTATGAAATACAGTAAGGTCTACAAATTTTTGTGACAATCATTTTACGAGTGATGATAATATATATGATCTATTAATAATAATTAATATATATTTAGAGTAATATTCAATATATAAATAATAAGGTTTTCCTGGATCCTTTGCTCACATATTTGATTTTCACCAATTTCACTGATAGTACTGTTAATATGACTTGTACGACTGAAAACTCAGTATATTTTAAAAAATCTGACTTTTTTAATCTGCAAGGATACCAGATTTTAGAGTTTATTGTAATTAAATATAAGTTTTATTTAAAAACATTATTAAATTATATTATAAATAACAATTTATTTTGTTTTTAGGAACTGAAATCATATGATGATTTAAAAAAGGAGATTGCTGAGTATGTTATAGAATGAAATATACTTTTTCTGCATGACGATAACTTTTTAAATAAACAATTTAAAAATAAATAATTATATATTTGTATAAATTATTTAAAGAATATGCTGTAATAATATATAACTTTTTCATGTAAGCTTAGAAAATTGTCTTATTGCAGAATTTAAGAAATCAGAATGAATTAACGTAGAAAAACAAAAATCAAGTCCGATGCTGCCAATTTTTATAACAAGATATTATATTATCTTTTTTGTTTACATATTGTATTCATTAAAACAAAAGTGTACTTAACGTTTCTTGCTCTTTCGTTAAAATTTGTTCCAAATTTTGTACGGACTTATTTTTTGTAATAAATTCAAATAAAAAAATTTCTGTACTGTATTTCAGTTTTTGGACTTTTTATTTTTACTTTCTCATAGATGAATGCTTATGGGAAAGTTCTATATAGTAATCGTAAACGTTTCGATTAGAATTTAATATTGTTTCCTGGACAAAATGCGATAATTGGATTCAGTAAATACTGTACAGTAAACATCCATATTCGCAAATTCAGAATATGTGAATGCCAATTCGTCTGTATTTGTAATTATTTTTCTTTATTCGCGAGTTGAAATTCGCTTTTTCGTGGTCAAGATCGAGCTAAACTGGGTTGTTTTACGTTAGATTAGTTATACTATTAAATTTCATAAGGAATTTAGCAGACTGTGAAGTGGAAATTTCTTGTGAATTCTCAGCATCTAGATCAGGGCCGGCCCTAGCGTTTTTGCCGCCGAAGCAAACCCAAAAAATTCCGCCCCTATTGGTTGTGTTTATTTTTTCCCCGCTCTAGTTCAGGCGGTTTTGCCGCCGTAGGCAGTCGCCTACCTTGCCTACCGCCTGGTGCTGTCCAACCCGCGGCCTACCGCTGTCATGAATGCAGCCCAACATAAACTTCCTTAAAACATTGAGATTTTAATGTACTTATGATTTTTATTTTCTGAAATACGTTGTAACATCGTCAAATATCCCATTAATAAAGAAAAAGAAATTTGTTTCATTTTTGTATTAAAAATATACAAAAAATAATCAAGTTATTACTATTTAAATACCTATCTACATTTCCTCTTTCTATTTTCTAAAATATTTTTATTTCCGTGATTAAAACTTCTTGAGCTGCATAATGATTTTAAAAAATTTCTGAACGAAAAGAATAAATAAATAAAATAAAAAAAAGAATAGATGCAGTAGTATTATCATTTGGATGATCCGGGTAGAAGATTCCACTATTACCGATTTTTCAGAATAGATCTTGATAATAGCCAATATATCTTATTCTTCAACCTTGTTGACCCCATCTAGATTATGCTATGACATTTTTACTTATTTGTCATGATGGATATCGTATATTGTATATTATTTACTGACTTTTTTGCTTAATAACTATCGTTAGAATTAGTATATTTTATGTGTAGCCCGAGACAATTTTTTCTTCAAATGTGGCCCAAGGAAATCAAAAAGTTGGACACCTCTGATCTAGATGTTAGATATTTTTCCATTTAAAATAAGTATATGGATATTCCATGGTAAAATACCATATTCATTCATTTCATTGTGGCCACAAGGGATTTATCATTAAATTTCCTGCCATGACATCTCAAATTTACATGCAACAATACCCTCTATTATATTGCGTTGTAATTTGCAATTTAATTTTTTCAACATATAAAATCCTTATTTTCGCACAGGAACACAATGAATTTAGCAGCATCAGCATCTATGGGGTCAACAAGGTTGAAGAATATGATATATTGGCTACAAAGCGGTTATATAGTTAAGCGTGGAAGGTCAATGTTAAATTGTGGTCGCGTATCAGCAGCGCCACTCTTTCCTAGTGAACGGGGTTATAAACTCTGACATTACGGACTCCCGTATTTTCCTAACCAGTTTACTATGTAAGCAGCATTTTGAATTTTCGTGTTTACAAAAATTGATTTGAATGAACGTAACTGTAACGAATAATTTAATTAACGAAAATCTTATAAAACGTAACGAATAATTTAATTAACGAAAATCTTATAACACGTTTGATATAGTTTTTAAATACTGATTTTAATAATAAAATTATTATTGAAATCAATATTTAAAAAATTTTAACAAATGTATTTGAATTAACAATATTACGAATAAATTGTTCTTATATTTATTTTAAATATTTCATCTATTAAAAAAATGTACCGATTTCCTAAAGATCCTAACAGGTTTGTATGAAGTTTGAA
>AYEL01070638.1:0-26285 GCA_000484575.1 Olivierus martensii | reverse complement strand
TTATTCATCATCTAAATCAATAACTTACCAGCTTTTGCTTGAATGTTCGCTTTACTAATCGGTATGCGCTTTTCAGCAGTCTTCAATCCATACAGCTAAAAGACGCTCCATTTCTATTACAAGACTTCTATTTCTTGTAGTTGTTTGCAAACCACAATACGTCGATGCAATTTTACTTTTCTCCTGTATTTCGTTTGCATGTTTTATGATATTCTGTACGGTAGATTCAGGCATTTTGAGATCTTGACCTATCTTAAAGTTAGAATTAGCGTACTTGTACCTGTTATTTTAAAAGTATAATTAAACAGTATTCTGATTTAAAAAAAAATGGTTTGTGAAAAGTAACTTTTTGCATCCAGAACGAATTAATCCAGTTTACATTATTTCCTATGGAAAAAAATGATCCAATATTCAGAAAATTCAATATTCAGAACACACTCAGGAAACAATTAATTCTGAATATAGAGGTTCTACTATACTTAGTTTGAACTCTATAAAATATACTAAAAACTGACAATATGAAATGTATAACTTTATTAATAAATATAATGTTCTACATATGGCAATAAAGTTTATCAAATTATAAATAAATGAAAGATTTTTTTTATTAACACAGAAAATTCTTAAAACTTTAATTTTAAATTTGTATTTACTTTATTGAAATATCATGCATCTTTCCAGGAGACATCAGTGACATTGCTTTGTTCTACCATTCTATATTACTCTGACTATACTAATCTGAAAACCGGTGTGCGCACAATATCATATATAGTTTAATCAAAGCCATTTCTGTAAATAATAGAGAGAATAATTTTAACTGCAACATAATGTCTGAGAAAAATAAATAGAACTTTATGTGAATAACATTCAAATATTGAGTGTGAATAAATCTTGCCATCTGTCATTTAATAGTTAGAGTATGACTTGTATTGAGTATTGCATGATGAATGTAAAAGCATATTGCATGATGTAGGAACAATGTAATATAATGTAGAGATGAATTTTGCACTTTGATTAATAAATTCTGTGTAGACTAGTGATGAGCAAACTACGGCCTGCAGTCACATGTGGCCTGTCATGATGATTTGTGCAGCTCGCGGTTCATGCACAAGTGCAAGATTTTTTTTAAAATTTTACCACAAAAATGTTAAATTACATAAACAAGCAACATAATTATTTAATTAAATTTAGATTTTGTAGGCTAAAACTCCCTCTTTAAAAAATCTGGAGTATGCCACACTCAATTTTCCGATATTTTTGAATATATAATTTATTGGGCAACGGATTTTGAGCCAATGGTAGTGGTAGGAAGCAGCAGTGAAAATTCATTGAAAACGGAATGTTGGTTTCCTGCATGATTTCATTATTTTCCTCTACTATGAATACCTCATTTATGAAAGTAAAAACATTTTTTTACATGCGGCTTGCTAGAGATCTTACAGAAGTCCGCATGGCTCGCAGTCAGAAAAGTTTGCCCATCACTAGTGTAGACGATGTAAATGTAGAATGATATGACATATGACAATGTAATTGAGGAAACATGTCATTTGAAATGATACGCTATGCTGACTTCAATTATCATGTGATCTTCGATTTAAAGGTTATTAGTCATTATAATGCTAGCTTGAAGGTCATGCATTTTAGCAATTATAAAGTTGTGGAGGACTATTTAATTAGTCTAAAACTGATTTTTATTTATCCGTTTTAAAAGAAAATTTTGCAGAAAAAGGAAAGTAAAGATATAATTCACAAATCTGCTTTATCAAGTTTAACAACCAACAGATTACAACTTCACTGAAATAAATAATGGTCTGAGCCATGACAATTAAAAAAAAATTTCTGCCTGAATATTTTTTCTATCATAAATTTATATTTTTTTCTATATATTTTTAATTTTTCAATAATTTTTAATTTGAAAATAAAATGATATTTTTGTTGTGAGAAAGTTTGTTGGATAAATTTTCTCATACCAAAAAAACCACAAATTAATGAGAAAACTATCATTTTTTTAAATATGAATTAAAATCATATGCGATACTTACAATATGATTTTTTTGTAATAAATTTATTAATGTATTAAAGTATTAATAATTCCAGATTTAGTTTTATGGAGGCAGTTACACACTAATTTTTTAATGTTACCTTAATAATTATATAATAATATAATATTGCCAAGAATACAAATCTTGACAGTATAACATATGTAATATGATATGTCATGTTATCTCTTGTATATAAATTTATGTAAACATATTTATTTTCTAATAGAAAATACCATTTTTAAATATCTTCTGAACTTTGTGACTACTGCTATAAAAATATAATATAATATAGAAAGTATAATTTTTTGTTAATTATTCTAATTAACAAAAATACATTATACCTAATTATCATGAATTATTGATGTGTGTTATTAAAATAAATCATTATATATATATCAGTGCTGTCCAAAAGGTGACCTGCGAAGCTTTCTCAATTTTAGTTTATATGATTTTTATGATGTTTGAAATTGTTCGATTAACCGCCATATTTTACGTCTGTTTGAAATATTAAAAAGTGTCAAAGATAAGGAATATCTAGAATAAAGAATTTATTTTAATCAACTTGATGTTAGTTTATATGATTTTTATGATGTTTGAAATTGTTCGATTAACCGCCATATTTTACGTCTTTTTGAAATATTAAAAAGTGTCAAAGATAAGGAATATCTAGATTAAAGAATTTATTTTAATCAACTTGATATAATTTAATAATAATGTAGAACATTTTCTAAAGAAAGATGAGCGTTAGAATTTTTATGCTGATTGTTATTTGCATAATCAATGGATTTGTTGCAAACGAAAATATTTCAAAGCAAATCATTGCCATGAATGATGTCAAAAAATTTGAAATGAAAGACAGTGGATTCACCAATATCGAAGAACAGGATATTGTAAAACAGTTTAATGAATATAGAAATTTTCCATATCCACCAGCTGCATATATGAATGAACTGGTAATTCCAATTCTATTTTTTGAAATTTAAATTCACAAAAACATCATTAAAGTACAAAATTTAAAATATCTAATCCATTAATATATTAGGAGAACATAAAAAAAAAAATCACTAAATACAGTAGGCATCATTAAAGTACAAAATTTAAAATATCTAATCCATTAATATATTAGGAGAACATAAAATAGAAATCAATAAATACAGTAGGTTCTCTTTAACGTCATTTTTGTATTATGTTGTCAGAAAAAACTAAATTAATTAAAAAAATTAAAAGATTTAAGGCACGGCAAGATTCTGCTTTTCACGGAATCCGAGTCCATAGAGTTAATACTTCGATTAGCGCGAATTCGATTAGCGCGAGAAATTCGTGGAACCAATTATTCGCGCTAATCGAGGCCTACCTGTATAAATCAATAGCGAAAACGGAATCGATTAGTAGCTATATGAAAAAGTACTTCTCAGAACGAAGTATCGATACCTGTGCGCGACGCCATCTTGAAATGGATAGTGTTTTGTGCGGCATTTTCAAGATGTAAAATTACACGAATTCGTTATATGAATTCGTGTTATTGGAGAGCACGTTATATGGGAGTTTATTGTAATACATCTTGAAGGTGTCGCGCAAGAGTTATATTCAAACTCCTTGGCAAGATCACTTTCAAGATGGTGTAAATCAGGGCTGTCCAAAAGGCGGCCCGCAAAGCCATTTTGTGCGGCCACGAGGCTTTCACGATTTGGATATAATATTATTTTTTATGTTTTTTTTTTCACTTTTATTTGTGCGGCCACGAGGCTTTCACGATTTGGATATAATATTATTTTTTATGTTTTTTTTTTTTTTCACTTTTATTTATTAGTTTTTTAAGAGATTAATAACAAGAATCCTAAAATTGAATTATATTAATTCAATTTATTAATTTTTCTTAATTATTAGTAATTATATAATGATCAACAAGCTATCAATGACATCACATATTTATAAGACTTTCACTCGCGACGGTATCAATTTTATAAGTCGCACTAATCGAAATTGCATTATTCGAACTCGCACTAATCGCGGCCTACCTGTATTGAAATTAAAGATTTACTTTCCTGCCAACTGATGATTAAAGGTGCGAATTCGCAATTCCGTTGTGTTAAAGATTCATTCCAAAGAAACTATACATTAGAGAATTAAAAATTTGCCACCCATCGATTGATGAGTAAAATACAAATCAACAATTCTGTTGTATGAAAGATTCACTCCAAAACTATATCGGCTTTCAAGACGGGTTTTCAAAATGGCAGCGCACACCAGTTAGGTACTGCACGTGGAAAAATACTATAATTTTATCATTAATTTTCTCGAAGTCTGCACCAGATAGAAGTGCAGTCTTTTTGAAAAGTTTTCCCTATTCATTCATCTTTTCATTGGCACTATTTTCGTTCATATGGTGCTAATGTAAAACCATACCCAAAAATAACACGTTACTTATTCATAAACACAATAATTATGCAAATAATATGAGTTACACACAGGTTACACATAACATGATTTTAATTTTGACTTTTATTAAATTTTTTATACCATTAAACATTAAAAAGTTACTTTTCACTTTAAATGCCAAACTCAAAATGAGGACAAAACAAATTCCTTATTGACATATAATTAGGGGAATTCCTCAGAAATTTCTTTTCTAATTTGAATCAAAAACAACAATATGGAGGTGAATAATGCGAACCAAGTGCTGCATTCACTGTAATATGAAAAATTTTTCTTCTTAAAATTTGAGTTGATCATGTTAAATCAAAATCATGTAAAAACAGAACTGGGTGTATATTATAAATCTGAAATTTGCTTATAACGTAAGAACAGCTAAATAGTATTTTATGATGCTTTTCATTAGAGATTGCAACTGTCATTACTGTCTGAAGAAACCGCATTGCCATAGCAACAAAGTTTGACTTATTTTAATTTTTAGAATTTTGTTATTTAATCATGCAGCTTTTTGCACATGATTTTCATTTTTAATTTGTCATATAATCCCTTTTTACATTTCTTGCTATCCCATAGTCCTTCAGCACACTACTTTCAGCAATTCAGATTAACGCTGTCCTGAGACTCTTCATTGGAGTGTGTACAGCATGCGATGTAAAAATGCAATGATTCACAAATGCTTCTACCATGGTCTATTAAATGACTGCTGGCGTCGGACGAAAACGGCCCACGAAAAAAACAACTCAAAATTTTATCTCTGAGGATAGGGCAACATCTTAAATCATACGATTGTTTCACGCCTTCCTCCAAATCTGATCTAAATATTTACCTTATTTTTGAAAATGATAACTATTAAGACAGAAACAAACTTATGAAGATGTGATATATCTCTATTTTCACATTAACAAACTTCATGTGCTTAAAATATCTATAATGGCTCGTGATTTATTATAGACTTAATATATCATATAACATATATTGGCTTGCAATTTCTCAATCTCAAAAATAATGGTAAATCAACTAATATCTAATAAATCCTTACACTCTTACATCAAACACACACAATAAATTTAACTTCTTAAATTGACTACAATTTTCAATCAAAATCTACATAACATGTAAAGAAGTTTGTTTCCATCTTGAATCATGTTTTTCAATCATAAAGCCACCAAACTTACTAAATCATGATTGTAATGTATCTTTGTTCATTGTTTCTAACCCAAACTCCTAACATTGGTAAAATCTTAACATGTAAACTTTGTATGGTTAAATGGTTCATACATATATACTAATACAATGCCTGTTTTTCTGAAATTAAATCTTATCTTAATGTCATGTCCTTGTCATTCATAATTCTATTGAGTATAATATTGCTTCTAGATAAAGCAAAATAAATTTAACATTTCATGACTGGCTTAGATTTCTCTATATATCTGAAATCTTCTTTTCATTTAATTATTTTATCTGGTTTGCAAATTCTAGCTATTTTTATTACAACTTTTATCATATTTCTATTCCATCCATGTGTTCAACTTTCTCTCATAATCCAGCTCAATTTCTTTCATTTTGCAGTGGCAGAAATACAATTTTATTAATCCATCTTTTAAGAGAGATCTGAATTAAGTCATTCTATACTTTCATTGGTCTAAAGCAGTGGTTCTCAACTACTGTAGTGCAGCACACTAGTGTGCCACCAAACCTTTGACAGTGTGCTGCAAAAAATTATGAATGAATTGTATATATGTATAAGAATTGCATGTATGTATTGTATGAATCATATATGTTAATAGTGAACGTGGTTGGCTGGATATCCCTTTTGCAGTCCTACCAATTCCTATAAATAGGGTATCGTTAGAAAAATCTAACTGTTGAATTTCTGCAGCAGCCAAAAGTTTTTGTTGTTATTCATAATTTAAAAATTAAAAAATAAAAATTAAATTAAAATTATAGTTTCTCTAAAAAGACAAAATCTGCAGATGGCACTATAACTTAATAAGGGCTAAAGCTCTAGATATAAGAGCTGCCAATTAATGATCCTGTGTATGAGTATGTATGTAATCTGAATGGTAATAAGAATAAATACGAGTATTTCTGTAATCTGAATGTAATAAATAAGAATAAATACAATAATGTGTTAATTAAAATTCGTTGTTAAATCTAAATTATTATTTAAAATATTTAGGTGTGGTTTAAAATATTTAGGTGCCGCCAAATTTTAAAATATTAAAAAGTGTTCCTCAACAGAATCGTTGCCATAACTAAATTATTATTTAAAATATTTAGGTGTGCCGCCAAATTTTAAAATATGTTCCTCAACAGAAAAAAAGGTTGAGAACCACTGATCTAAAGAATATGTAGGTATCATGTCTGTCTTAACCTTTTCACTGCAGACTATTTTTTTCTACTGTAGTGCAGCACACTAGTGTGCCACCAAACCTTTGACAGTGTGCTGCAAAAAATTATGAATGAATTGTATATATGTATAAGAATTGCATGTATGTATTGTATGAATCATATATGTTAATAGTGTAACTAAATGATAATTAACATATAATAATGAAAACAGATTATTTAATTAATTAAAAATAGATGTGCAACAGTTTACTAGTTTTGAGTTTCTTAGTGATATCTAGACGATTATTATTATAAATTCTGCGAACAAAGTCTGATAGTATTGTTTGTTTGTGTTATATATTACTTGACACCTGCAAATGGTGTGATGTCGCAGTTTCGGATTCCATTAGAAGAAAAAAAACTTCTGTCCGAGATCCTACAGTTCATATAGACAATAAATCGGCAAGTGCATGTTAGTATTCGTTCGCCATCAAAAATTAAAATCAAATCTTATCTATATAATAATCGTTGAATCTATAAGCTGCTAATCAGTGTTTACGGGTTCATTTGTCAAAAAATCCGAAGTGAGCCCAATTGTCCTTCTGGTGAAGATTGATAATTAAAAACTGTTTTTGTGAACAATTCATTTCATTAATATTAATTTTTTTGTAGCAAATATGTAAAATAAATATTTTTCATATTTTTAGGACATTTTAAATGAGTTTTATCTGTATTTGTAATACTTACTATGGTTGTGGGAAGGAGCCGGAAGGAATTAATCAATTTTCAATTAAATCCTATGGGAAATTGTGCCTTGGATGAATAAGCTTTGCTAATCTGGAAATAAAATTGGTTTCCAAAATGCGTTATATTTATGCGTTCCGTTTGTTGAGAAAATAGCGTATCGAGTACCAATGCCTCATTCCCTTTTTTGTAACTGCGGCTCTTTATATCTCTAGTAAACACGGCTATGGCCCTCGGGTTCATTATAATTGGATAGCCCTGGTGTAAATATACATCTTGATGCAAATATATGTTATATATTAATATATATATAATATATAAATCCGTAAATTGCAAAGTAAGTTATAGATTTCAGCATAAAATCATAATCCGTTCCATTTGTTGAGACAATAGCGTATCGAGTACCAAAGCCCCTCCCCCTTTTTTGTAATTGTGGCCATCCACGGCGTATTTTTGGATTTTAATACAAGGAATTAAATCATAGCAGGTTTTTGTCGTTACGATGTGGTCACGTGACGTTTACTTCTTGTTCAATATGGCAGCGATAATCTTGATGCAAATATATGTTATATATTAATATATATATAATATATAAATCCATAAATTGCAAAGTAACAGATTTCAGCATAAGATCATAACCCACATAATCGAAAGAATAGTTCCCGGCGTATTTTTGGATTTTAATACAAGGAATTAAATCATAGCAGGTTTTTGTCGTTACGATGTGGTCACGTGACGTTTTACTTCTTGTTCAATATGGCAGCGATACATGGTTCGTTTACCAATTCTGAGGTAAATTTTTCGAAATATCTTCTAATCGGTGCCGCTTTCGTCCATGATTCTATTATAATTTTTGACCAGTTTGATGAGATCTGTCAAATGGTATCACATTTGGAAATTTCGTGAAAAACAGAATCCAACCTAAGGCACCGAAACAGAATAAAGTCCTATATTTTATATATCCTGCAAGACAGAAAACTTGTTGGAAACTTATAGCGTAGTTGTAGAAAATCAGATAACTACATTTTATATGAGCGCTAGTTAAGTACGTAATGCTATTTAAGTACACAATATTAAACTACTTTACTAAATTCTTTTAATAAACTAAATTACATTTGTATATAAATTACTCGTTTACAATGTATTAATTCAAGAATAATTAAAAAGTAAAGCATACTATATATTGGTATGGTAACAAAAATTCTATAGTGGTATATTAATCTGTTTGGTTACAAATGTATTGTATTGATACTTTTTTAAGTCTGTTTAAAGTAACATAACAATTTCCTTTCTCGTATATTATATCAGATAGGCTACTTCACAATGCTGAACAATAGATTCTGCAAAAAGATTTCCGTAGCTAGCAAACGATGGTGAAATGTGATGCTTAAAAGCTATAAAATGCAGTCTATCTTATCGAATTTCTTTATTATTTAGTTTATTAACTGCACCTAACAAATATAAATGCCTAAAAACATTTATACTATTATTAAATGAGCAATAGTGCTAGGCCTAGAAAACTTTGCCAGATGGACGTTGTTTTAAAGAATTCCTATATCACCTTAGTGCACTGGGCTTAAACTGAAATTGCGTGCGGGCCGAATGCCCAGTTCGAAAGGAAATGAAGGCCGAATATTTTTAAACAAAATTACAGTGAAAGAAAATATTTATTTGTAATTTCTTTCATTTTTTCTTACAAAGATATCGAAATAACATTATATAAACATGAGATTATAAAACAATTTTTTTATTTTTGACTTCTAATTAACACCTAATGCGATATGAATATGCTCAAATTCTTAGCCTTACAGACAAATTATTGGAAATTATCTTCATTAAAGTCTGTATATGTTCAATCGGTTAATCGATTTCTTTTGTTAGATTTAGTAATTTTTATTTAGAAAAAGAACTGTTCGCATATATTTGTACTCTCAAACAGTGCAATAATTTTCTTGGCAAAATTTCGTGAGGGATGATTCAGAAATGCAAACTAACAAGAGCGAAAGTGGGAGTAGTCACTGATAGCACAGGCAAGTTGAGTACGTTTAAATTGATTACAGTACGTTTAAAAACTTTACGTTTTTATTTTATTAATGTTAAATTGTAATAATTTTCCAACTGTGACATGTACTTAAACAAATAGTTAAAACATCTTTTCGGGGTTACAAAATTGCTTTGCGGGCCGGATGCTACCCGCGGGCCGCAAGTTTGAGACCACTGGCTTAGAGGATGAAAGTTCGATTCCGTGTCTGAAAAGTTTCAGTTTTTCAGAATGGCTCGGAGGTCGGCCCGTCAGTGTTAATTTATGTTTTATCAAATACCGATTCTAAATTATTTTTCAGATAATTTTCATTTTGAGATATAAAAACATGGAATATAATTAAGAATCGCCTTATTAGCAAAGCGTTATAAAGCGAGATATGCTGTATATCCTGAATCATTTATTCGTTTTTTACGGTACTTTGCTTTAAGTTATAAAGCATAATATCGATGATATATAATTAAAACTTTTCTTTTCAATCATATAAAAATGCAGAATGGTCGAATTTCAAAAACTTTTCACCTAGTAACTTTTTAACTATTTGATTTTTTTATAAAATTTAATAATTACTCAGGATATTACAAACGAATTTGAAATAAGATTATATAAACCTGGAGATTCAACTGTAAAAAATGCAGTATATTCAAACTTTTGAGGTTCTGCTTTAATAACTGTGAAACTATTATAGCATTCAGTAAGAACCCGTCAAAAAAGATTTAATGATTTACTTTAATCAAAATAAAAGATAGATTTAGAATATAGACTATTAATTATTTTCAAAATTGCTTTCCTGTTTTTACTAAAACTAAAATGTGATAAAAATATTTTTTATAAAAAATTATACAAAATATTACGCTTAACAATTTACATACATTATAATAATTTATCTTTCATAAATTAACGTAATTCTACTAGTTATTATATTCTATTAATTACTTGTATTACCAGCAAGGTGCATCAGTATCCATGATATTAGCTTTATTAACGTAAGATAAAAATTATGAAGTTAGCAACAAACATTTTGCAAAGAGAAATATACATCAAAACTTTGGCTGTTCAATTCTTTTTATAGTTTTAAGGGCATCAGTTATGAATTTTCCTCAATGCATCTAGAGATGTACTGTGCCAAAGTAGTCCATACTTTTTCAACGATGTTAATATCAGACTAAAATACATTAATTTCATACATTTTAAAACATGTTCTAACGAATAACAGATTGTTATTACATAATTTCAATAATAGATACAGTAATGTTTTGTGAACTAAAACTGTTTTAATTGTAATATTTTCAGATTTGGAATGAAGCATTGGCGAAACTGGCCAAACATTGGAGTGATAAATGTCCCTCTGAAGGATATGGTCCCGAAAATTGTCAGTATCTTATTACCCAAATAATAGCACGTACAAATACAGATATTAAAAATGTTATGATGTTGTGGAATAGTGAAAGTCAGGATTATAACTATTCTTCGAATTCTTGTGACGGAATGTGTAATAATTACAATAAGGTAAGAAATTCATCATTCGTTGTTTGTAATCATAAAAATTATACATAGGAAAGTCATACAATAGACAGGTAAGTTAATTCAGAGACGGTGGATAAAAAGTATTGATCGTGCATAATTTCCTACATATCCAGGGAGAGATATGCTAGAGTTTGATGAATTATTCCCAGAATGAATTTCCGTATTGACCTCTTTTCTCTGACATTTGAAGATTTGTAGAGGATTGTTACTTTGAAACTGGCAGATGCAGAATGTCTGAAAAAGTTTCTCTTATTTAATTTGATTTATTTTGAACTATGAATGGATCACTGATTTAGAACAATCGAATTTCTTATGTAGCTAGACCAGGAATATCCAAGAATATTGATCGGCTGGATGGCCGTCTGGTAAAGTTATGGCTTACTATCCTGAAGAATCCAGTTTAAATATAAGTGTCACATCTACAGTTTTTCAGGAGACGAGTACAGATTTCCATGATAGTACAAATTTCTATGAAATTAAATATCATTAGATTTTTCTCGTTTTAATCCATTTGAATATCACTTATATTTTTTTCCAAGATACAGGAATTTTAATCTTCTAAAATATTTGCAAGAATAAATTTGAGTAGAAAAGAACAGAAAGTATAAACTAATACATTTCCCCACAACATTAAATCAAACACTATAAAGAGAAATCGGATATTTCATATAATTTAGATATGACATAGAGTATTTAGTTAACGTTATTACTTTATTTTCTCAAATCACCATCCAAATAATCGCTTTAAAATTATAACGAATATTTTATTTTTTCAATACTTGAATTTAAGTTAATTTAATTGAATTGCATAGACCAATCTCACTGGCTATTTCGGTGGTGGCTAGTTTTTATAGCTCATTTTAAGCTGGTCACAGCAACCGAAATGTCGAAGGTTGTGTTCAATGAGCTGAGTATGGATCTCATCTCACAAACTGTATTATCCTACAAGGTGATAAGTGACTGCTTTATCACAGAGTTCAACCATCCGGTTGACCCCTTCACGGGTGTTGTTGGCCTGCCTGTGATGGGCTCTACAAGTGGCCGCCGCCAGATACAGTATATTCCAAAAGGATATGGCGGCGTAATCTAATTAACCTAACCTTTATCACAGAGTCATTTAGTGTATTTGAAAACATCTAAAATATAAAATAATTTTTACATGACTTAACGTGCTTTTCACTTCGTCGACACTAATACGATTTGCATTTCAATGATCTGACCACTCTTGATAAGTCCGTCGATAGAAAAATGATAACATCAAAATTCTTAGAAAATCTTATTCAATATAACAGGCATTGACAATATATCCTAATTTTATAGTATAAAAATCAGTTGAGTGAAACAATCAATAGAAGTGCTTATAAAGAAAGTCCTTATCTCTAGTAAACACGGCTATGGCCCTCGGGTTCATTATAATTGGACAGCTCTGATATATATTGTAATTTCTTTGCATAAATTAGCTAATATTGAATAAATTTCTTATAGAATCTGTTAAATAATAATACAAATTAAATGATAAATATATATATATATAGCTTTATTTTTATTGAATATTTTAAAATATATTTTCAGAATTTATTCCTTACATTTTTCAAATTATATCATTGTTGTTGGAATTCAATGCTAGTCCAGTACCTGATTCATATATGGCAGTTTTTCCATGTCTTTTGGCTCCAGTATTATGGGAAAGACCTGGTAATATTCATCCTTTAGTGAGGCTCTTACAGGCTTACTTGGAGAAAGGTTCCCAACAAATTATTGCATCAGACAAATTGGTAATTACATTAAATTAATTTTACAAAAGTTTATCTGAATTTAATTTTTAAAATATTAAACTGTTTCAGGGTGCTGTTCTGGGAATATTTCAGAAACTAATTGCTTCAAAAAGTAATGATCATGAAGGTTTTTATATTCTTCAGAGTGTAATAGAACATATAAATTCGTAAGTTTTAATTTGTCTAATAATCTTTAAATTTTTAGAAAAATTTTTAATATTCATTATAAATAAATTTTACAGAGATCAGTTAGGTCGTTTCTTGAAACAGATCTTTCTGCTATTATTTCAACGATTACAAAGTTCTAAAACTACAAAATATATCAAAAGTGAGTATATTATGATCATATTGATAATTTAAAAATAAAATAGGTAAGGTGTAAAAACCATATATACTCCTGTATAAGACAACCACTCTATTACAGAATTTAAAAATTGGTAAAAATTTGAAACTCGTAAATAAGCCAAACTTCAACTTTCAAGTATGAGAGTATAATTTTTCATTGAACTATAAATGAATAATTTTTTTATAATTTAAAAAATTTTCCAAATACAATACATTTCAGAATACAATAATGTAAAAAATTATTGCATTATTCTATAAGTTTGTTGGAATTTAGAAATACATTTGAATTATTGATTCAGAACTGTAAACTATTTAAATAACTCAGCAAAAATACTGTTACATTGGTAACAGTACTTCCGCTGAGCAGCGAAAATACTGTTACCAATGTAAACTCTTTATTAGAGAGAGAGTTTTGTTACCAAATGTAGTCTTTGCATTGTTTTGCCAGAAAAGTTTAAATTACCTATCCTTGCTCATTCCACAGACTGCAGGTAGACCAAAAGCCTGTTCATATCATACAAGGTCCCACAGAAGAATGTGATCGTATGCTTGAATGCAGCCTCAAATTTAGGCACCTAACTTCCTGCGTATTTGCTCCTCACACTGTGATTTTAGATCTGAGGCAAAAAGCTACGCAGGTAGGGCTGACTCAGTTTTTCAATGCATTTCAGGAAAACAGTGTGTCAACTGCCACATCAAACAACTACCCATCAAAAATATGATTTTATTTACTACATAAAAAATTAAATAAAGATTATTGTAATTATAATACTATACATATTAATTACATATTAATATAACACTATACAAACTTACATATACGAACACAATATACGAACTTACATATTAATTACAGTATATTGCATTTACTGTAATTAATATGTAAATTCTGTAATACACATTAAATTAGGTATCTTTAAACAGAAAAACACACAAAGCAAGGATGAAAATATTGGGAAGAAAGCTGTGCAGAAACCTAACTGTATATTTCCCATAGACATAATGGTTCAGTATTCACAAAAAATTTATAGAACGTAACTACTGCAAATAACAAGAATCGACTATAATAGCTTTTTTTCACTCTAATATGCTGATAAAAGATTTTGCATTTATACAGTTGATATTTATCACTCAAATCAAACTTATCCTGCAGAATTGATGGTCCTATACTTGGTATCTGAAATTATAAGAAAATTTTTTTATTTTCTGAACTTTGTTAAAAATTAATAAGGGAGCATTCATAAATTGTCATGCATTAGAAAGAGAAGATGATGTGGATTTGTGATTATAAATGGTGTAGAGAGAAGAGTCATGCAAATTGTGATGTTACACTATTAAAATGTTAGTTTTACATTTCTGATTAAAAAAAAATTTTTTTAATCATAGAATATAAAATGTCTAAGCTTAATTGTTTGAAAAATAAAGATTATAATATATTTGTATATACACTTAATATAAAATATGAGTGACACAACTAGGTCTAAGACATTTATATCCAGTTTGTTTGAAGATTGATTTGGAAATTAAAGAATATATTTTTTTATTATTATAGGTAGCCTTGACCTATGGAATTTGTGCTTAGACAGTAATATCATTGATAAATTTTGATTGATCAATGTAGTTGACAAAGGGTTTGAGCCGCTGACCAATGATCTGATATACAAAAAAAATTCTTTTTGTTTTTTTATTTTTGTATTCAATTAAGTTTATTATGATAAAGTGGAGTGTAATAATAAATATTGGTAGTGGACAATCCATAAATGTGGAAATTCAGACTTATGATGGTGGGGTTTAAATCAAATTCCATCTTAAGTCAAAGACTACCTGTATTTTGATATTTTCATATAAAATTGGAGGCAAAATTTATGAGTAGAAGGTCTTCAAATTTGTAATATCACAATCAGAAGATCATGCTTTGTTTGACTAAAAATAACTTATGGGAAATCAATGGTCAAAATAGCATGATGTAATTTATGAATGCTTTTTAATTTAATATCCTCATTCACTAATTGAATCAATTATTCATGGAAAAATAACTTTATAATAAAAGGGAGACATTGGATTGACATTATTTATTTAAAAAATGGTTTTAGATTTTTAACAGTTGAATAATATGAAGATTAGTTATTATTCCTTAGTTTTAGCAATGCATTGCTAAAACTAAGGAAAATCCCTTGGAATGATTTATTATCAAAAATAGAGAGCCGAAGTTGTTTAGTCTTCTCTTTGTGAAGAGGAACAATAATAGAAATTTTTCCAATTTTTAATGATTTTGATCCAATTTTTTGAATTTATTACAATATCCAGATTAGGATTGCACTAAAATACAAATTGACCGGTTACTGATTAATTGGCTTGAGTTATTCAGCCAATTAATCATATTTTATTGTTAAAAATTTAGTGATGATATGATCAATAAATTAATAGGTATTCGATTAATTGTGTTAATATGAATAGAAAAAAATTTATTCTGTCATGATGTATAAAAAATCCAACTTAACAAAATTTCTCAATATGTATAAATAAGTAACTGCTATATTCCATTAAAGTATAAATAACTGCTATATTCCATTATCTGCTTCTCAGTGTAAGTAACTGCTATATTCAATTGCTGTGATGAAAAAAACACGAGAAACATTACATCTATTGATTAAATAGGCTTTGAAATATTTAAGTGTACCAGCTTCAACAATTGAAAGCAAAATTTATTTAGCAGAGTGGCTGTACGAATCTACAAGAAATAAGTTGTTAGGAAATTCTGATGTTTTTGCATTACAATTTTGACAGTACAAGTCTTCTCTACTTACAATGGAGATTACATTTTGATAACCTCATCTTAAGTCAAAAAAACTAAGTTGAAAATGACTGATAATGGTATTAATTTGAGTCAACATATAAGACTTACTTTCTGAATAGTCATATCTATTTTGAATCTGAAGTTGAGTTACTGAAGTTGAATCTGAAGTTGATAAACACACAAGCTGTTTGTATTCAAATAGTGTATTTAGAGTTAATGTATAATAATAAAATTCATTTCATAGTAAAAGGAATGAAATAAGTGAAAGTCTGTTATATTGAGCATCATAGGACTGGAAAAAATTGCTCATTATAATTGTTATTCATTACATCTGAGAACATAAAACATCCAGAATTGAACCCAGATTCTCCAAAGTTGTAAGCATCCATTTGGACTTCCACCTTAGAGGATCTGTGTTGTAAGGCTTTACAATGCAGCCATCCAGATGACTGTAAACTTTTAATAAAAAAGTATTTTTATCCAATATGCTGTGAAAATTAAGTTCAGAATATCATAAGGGCAAGTCATAAGTTTGGATTATCCATAAGTTGAATAATCATAGAGAAGCACCTGTATTAAGTTTTGAATATTCATTATAAAACTAAACTGGTTTGTTTGTTTTGTCTTTCATCTTATTGTGATAAAAAGGCCCAATTACAAGATGAATTTAGTCTTTCTCCAATTCGAAACATTAATTATACAAAAACTATTCTAGGTATAAATATATGGTTTTTTCCATATATATATATATTACATTAGAACACTTCAGTATATGCTCTATTTGTTACCTACAGAAGGTCTAGTCTATATTTGAATTTCTCTCCATGTTTTCTCCAACATCATGTCAGTCACCATTGCTAAAGTATTAGTTATCTTTGCCTTCAAAGTTTCAATGTCAAGAACTGTGTCAAATACACTTTGTCACTAATGTGTGTAGTATCTTTAAACTTTGCATACCAACCCTACTAGATGTTAAAAATGAAAGATCTTGTTCATACTCATTTTTAAAGTTTTTCTAAACTATTACTGTTGATGATTTTGTTTCATGATACCATAAAACATATTAAACTTTCCCCTTCATAGATGCTATTTGATACTGACAATCACAGTGCTAACTAAATTATCCACAGATTATTCATCTATACAATAGAAAAACTCTTAAGAATTGATCTATTTAATGTTACAAATTGCATGTTTCTATCTACTATAGTTTTTAAATTGATTTTTCTTAATCAGGGAAAGATTTTGTTCATCTTGTATTTTTATATTTTTAATTATATAGTTTATAAAGTTTAAATTTTAATTTAATATTAATATATAAATACAGATATACAAATAAGTAGATTTTTTTATTAAAAGTGCTTATTTATTTATATTTGCTAACTTGCCTTAAAAAAGCAAATATTACTTAATCTTTATTTAAAGGGATTCTGTTTTATAATATTGAAGATTAATCCATTTCAAAATTTCAAAACTCTCTGATAATTCTCATTTCAAAGATGAAATAATTCAAATTTATCAGCCAAATGGCTGATTAATTAAACCAGCCAATCACCCAAATAGTCAGCTGATTACTGATTAATCAGCAAAGAGCTGATAAAGTTGATTATCTACCAGTTAATCAGTGCATTTTTAATTCAGATAATGAATAAAATTAAAAGATAACTGACTTAAATACAATCTGTTTTATAATTTTAATATAATATTTTGAAGTCATTTATTTTAGAGTTGAACTTCATAAAATTCATTGTTTTATAAAACAATGATTAATATGTAAACAGATTTTTTGGATAAAAAAATGTAAATCTTCTGAATACTTTTATATCAGCTTTATTTAAATTTTATAATAGTAATAATATATTTTTAATTTGAATTATTTTTAATGATGATGATCTGAATAATTTTAAACTTTGGAAAAAAAATTAATTCAAACTGAAAATCTTTATATCTAATTATTTGTATATTCTTATACATATCAATCGTATATTTTTTAATATTAAATTATAAATATATATTTTTCTTTGTTTCCTAGGTCTTTTAGTATTTTTCTTTTCATTTGTTTACAAATATGGTTCAACTACTTTCATAAGCATGGTTGATGAATTTCAACCCAAGTAAGTAAAATGCTTTTTTTAAATTTATTTTATTATATATTAAATTGCACTATTTTTAAAATATTAATGTTATTTTTAGAATGTTTGCTATGGTATTGGATAGGGTTATAATACCTGAAGTACAGAAAGTGTCTGGTTCCTTAGAACGAAAAATATGTGCTATTGGAATAACAAAGATACTAACTGAAACTCCAGCAATGATTGTAGGAGAATATGCAAATTATTGGTAAGAGATTTTTCTTGTATACCACATACTCATTTATAAGTCAGTTTATAAATGATAAATGTATATAATATAAATGTATTAATTTTTGTAAAAAGGTTCTCTACTTACTCAATTTTGATTCTGCAGTTTCAGAGATACATAGATGCATAAATCTTTTTATTTGTATTCAATTTCCATAAAACAAGAATAAGAAATTCATTAAATAATTTATTTTTTCCAAAAATATTGCTTATAGTTTTTTATAGATTTTGCATAAAGTATACTCAAATTTTATCTAGTCATTCCATTTATCTATATACATATTATCCATACATTGAATATAAGCATTGTTGGACTTACATAATTTCCAGTTTATGCAGAAATTTTGGGATGAATTAACTGTATACAAAAAAGACTTATTGTATTTGAAAATTTGAAGGCCTAACTGATTTTATATATTTCAGCATAATAAACAATAAATTATTTTTGATGATAATATTCAAAAGTATTTTATTCATTTATTTAGTAAAAGATTCTGGATAGTCTTTACTGATAAATTAATATTTAATCATTATGTAAATTAAAATTTAAATTAATTTAAAATTTAAAATCAATTTAAAATTTTTTACTGTATTTTTAAAAATTATTTTGCAATTAACAAATTTTATGTTGAATGTAGAAAACTTAACATGACCTATATAAATCAACCTTTATTTTTATTTTTATTTTTTTTGAAAACTCTAGTTTAAATTAAGAAATTCTGGAGTACTGAAGTAAATTTTAATATATTATTTTTTCATACACATTGTACTGCTAAAAAGATATGAACACTACCACATCTGCATTATTTTATCTACTTTGTATACTGGGCAATACCAAACCTGTGTATCTGCACACACATAAGAGAGTAGATAACAGGTCTATTTAATTAATAATGCAGAATTAGTGGAGCCTCATGATATAGGTGAAATGACTGAAAAATGTTGACATTATGTCAATATTTGTTTTTTGAACTGCCAAATCTGGTAATCATGCTAGAGCTTCCTTATATTAAATTAGATAGGTGATATTTCTCTGTAAATAGAAATTTATATTACATCAATGACAATTTCTAATAGTTTTAGCTTTTGCAATTATGATCAATAAATCACAGGCAAAGTTTTGACAAAGTTAAAATCAATTATCAGATTGCTATTCAGTTATAGATAATTATACCTAACATTATCAAGATGTCAATCAAAAAAAAGATATGGAAAGAAGTTTAGTAAAATAAATTTATTTTTATGAAAACTTTAATTATTTTTTCTATTATTCTTTTCCTACATTCTGAATATGAATAACACCATAATTAAAGTGCTAAATCAACAAAGCCAAGATACGAAGTGCTAAATAAGGTAAAGTAAGAATAGCAAGGGGATAGGGCTGCCTTATGTGGCTAGGAGCATAGCCTACTAGTTAGTATATATTTAGTAATCTATAATTATTGTCTTTATAATTTTAAAATATTCAAACTTTTTATTTCATAGTTTCCACTTGTTAGTTGTTGATAGACAGTAAAAAGTATGAATCAAAGAAGAGATGAAAAATTATAGCAGGAGATAACTGCTTACTTAAACAGTATTGAATAAAAAAATAAAATCAATTACATATTTTCTTTTGAATATCTAAAAAAATTTTAAATTTTAGCCAACAAAATAAATTGAAATTCAAAAGATTGAAAACTTTTTGAATAATTATCCTGTTTTATATATTGCTATAAAAAACATAAGTATTAAATTAGTAATATACATATATTTAATAATCCATAAAATTTCATAATTTTAAAAAAATGTATGTATACTATGGGTCCTTGTTTAACATTCCTTACTTAACATCATTTCACTATTTACATTGCCAGCAAAAATTTAATTAAAAAAATTAAAATTTTTAAACTACCAAAACAGAATAAAACCTGTTTTCCTACATTTCCTGTCATAATACAGAATGAGATGGGAAATCTATAATTATAGAAAACAATATATATTTTTATATGAGCACTAACTGAAGTATATAATATTGTTTATGTACATTCGTAGAATGTCTCTTGTTATAATTAGTTTGTAAATTAGAGTTGAAGATGGCTAGGTCTTAGCCGAAAATGTTTCTCAAGTGTTAATGTTATTAAAGAGTTTGTTTGGACTGCTAAAGAGTGCTGTAGTTAACTCTCTATATAATTATATACCTATAGAAAGCAGTAAAAAATTTCTCCCAATAGTTTCATTTTTAATTTGCAAAATTTTTCTGCACAATAATATAAATAGTTTAAATCACTTATAGTATATTATTCATTATTAGAACTAATCCTTTTTCCATAAAATGATTTTAAACTAATAAATCATTAGTTCTGCTATGAATAAAATGCAATCTATATTCAGAATGCATCATGGTATTTGATGCCCTTGTTTATACAGGATAATTATTTTTAAAAAATGTAGGAATTGTATTTTGAATACATATTTTCTATTATCATTTGTTTTTTCTAATAAGATAGTTTAATGTAACACTATGCATAGAAATTTAGTTCTGAAATTTTTATCCCACAATGTATCAAGATAAAATTTTAAAAATTGAAAATAGATTGCAGTTATTATGTTAACTAATGTATAAACTTAATTAAATGTTTGGCATTATTTCAATATATTTTTTTATTGGTATCAGATTTAATTTCTTTTGATTTGTTATTGAATTAAAAATATATATTAGTAGCAGCTTACTTCAAATACATCATTAATTTTAATTATGTTGAAATTAAATTGTGTTTTGAACTATCTATTTTAAATAAAAAACTTTTCTTATTTTAAGTTAATTTAAAATAAAAGTTTTTAAGTTCTATAGTTTTCACATTAAAAAATATTAGTCTATTCATATTATAATTTTATAGGACTCCATTGTTGCAAGCATTAATTGGATTATTTGAATTACCTGAAGATGATACCATACCTGAAGATGAACATTTCATAGAAATAGAAGACACACCTGGATATCAGATATCTTATTCCCAATTAGTATTTGCAGGGAAAAAAGAACGTGATCCTTTCAATGGCACAATTCCAGATGCTAGGATAAATTTAGCACAAAGTTTACATAAACTTTCAGTCAACCATCCAGGAAAAGTTTGTATTACTTTAATTAGATACAGGTACTCTTCAAGTTATGATCATTTGTACTTATGAATGTGAAATTCATTTTAAACTTTCAGAAAATTTTGAAAACTCTTCAAGAGTTTTAAACATTATAATAGTAGAATGCTCTAGCAATCAATATAATGTAAAATTATACTGTTAGTGAACATATTGGGTCTACCGGAAAGTTCTGTCCATTTTGAATGAAAAGAAAATAATATATTTTCAATACATTTATTAATATTTACTGAACAATATAATCTCCATTGTTACTAATGCCCTCTTCCTAGCATGATGGTAATTTATGAATTCCATTTCTATAGAATGACTCATCTGTGGAGGCAAAAAACTGAATAGTGCTTGGCTGACATCTGCTTCATTTTTGAATTTTTCTTCCCTTCAAAAAATTTTGAAGGAGAGAAACAGAAGATAATCGGATGATGCTAGGTCCGGAGAGTATGTTAGATATGACAGAATTTCCCAGCCTAGCTCTGCGATTTTCTGGTGAGTCGCCAAAGCAGCATGTGGCCTGGTATTGTTGTGGTGCAGTATGATTTGCTTCCTATTGACCAGTGCCAGTCTCTCTTCCTTGAGTGTTTGTTCAAATCATCCAGTTGTTGACAATACATTTACGAATTGAACCTCTCTTTGGGGTTGAGAAGCTCATAGTGTATTGGTCCTTCAATATCCACTATATACACAGTATTCTCTTATTGAGGCTCAAGCTTGGTTTTGAGGTGGAGGGGAAGGTTGTTGGGGCTCATAGTATGTTCTTTTTCTCACAATGTTCTTATATGTAGTCCACTTTTCATCACTGGTTATCATCAATCTAAAAAGAATTTGTTTTTGTTCCAAGCAAGCAGCAATGTGTACATGACGACTTGGTCACATAAATTTTTTTCACTTAACTCACGAGACACCCATCTGGAATATTTACATGACAATCCAAGTTTCCGAAATGGTTTGTTGTGTTGAGTTGGACTTTTCTGCAATCTCTGATGATTTCAAAAAAATATCTTACTGTATAAAGGTCCTAACAATATTGTCATTGATCAGAGATAGTGTCCCAGAATGTGGCTTGTCATTAAGATCATAATTGCCTGCTTCAAATTTTTTGAACCATCTCCTGTACGTTCTGTCAAAAACTGTATCTTCACCAAAAACTTTCACCAAATTTCTACATGTTTTTGTACATTTCTACCTTGTTGGAATTCATACAGAATGCAATGCCATAAATGCATTTTATCAATATACATGTTTATGAAAACAAATCTCATTTAATACCGAGATAATGAAACCATTATTTCAGTAAATTTAGAAGAGCACATATGTAGAAATATAATGATAAAAAGAGGCAGCCATGTATGTTTCAAATGAACACATTAATGCGTATTGAAACTTGAAATGATATTATCGGACAGAACTTTCCGGTAGACCTAATATTATGATAGTATTTCAAGATGGGGGTGATTACACTATAAAAACTCTCATTTTAAGATTGGAACTTTTCATTCAAATTTGTGAAATAAGAAACCTCTAATTGGTCTAAGTATGAAATATATTACAAAATACAATATATAAAGTTATTTCAGTACTTTTGGAGGTAAAATAACAGCAGTATCTGAGTTATGAACAAAACTTAGGTACTTCAAGTTCATAACTTGAGGAGCACATGCATATAATAATTTTTTTATTAGATAAATTATTATTATTATTATTTCTGTTTTTCATTCCAGTTAATGCCACTTATATCATCTGGGATGAATCAGGATGCTGTAACTCATCTCCAGAGATATTTACAAGCTGCTCAAGTACAGTTAGTATGAATGTTGTACAGTTCTCATTAAATCTCGGTCATCTAATATTTTCAAAATCTTGTAATATGAAACCAAAGATCTGCAAATTTCTTCGAAATAATCCTTTGGTTACAAGTTTTAGATTGTACATAAAATTGTTTCAATTTGCTTAAAAATAAATTTCATAAGAAGAAATTAAATGTGTATTATTTTTTAAAAAAATTTATACTATAATATAAATCATATTTTATAGCCTAATTCTTAACAAATTTAAAAACTGAAAATACAGAACTACAAACTTATGAGGTAAATAAACTTGTATCCAGGTAAAAACCTATTATATCTCATTTTTTGGATTAAAACTGATACTAACATTTTGCTAATATTTATATGGAATGAGATCTATGTAACTCAAATTATATGAAAATATTTTGGATCTATATTATAAAGTTTGAGTAGATAAGATACAAATCCTATAGTTGATTAATTCATGCAACAGCACTTGTCTATATGCCATTTTCTAATTTATTAAGCAATTCATGTTTTTATTTAAATTATAAAACCGCTTATATAGAAACATAAGCACATTAATTTCCTTTGTACTTAAGACTAACAGCAATCAAGATTACACCATATTGATAAAGCACTATAAAGTCTAACACTAATGATTAACAATTTGCTTCATAAAGACTCAGACAGAAAAAGGATAGATATTGATGATATTTTCTAAAAATAATATAAATTATAATATAAACAGAAATGTTTATTTCTGTTTATATTTTCTGCTTTAAATATTATAAATAGAAATAAACATTGTTAACAAATAAATATATTTATTAATCATTACTAATTTATTAGTATATACAGATAAAGATATTGACAGTACTTGTTTCTGTTTGGCACTTATCAATAGTTATCTAGTATGCAAATACAAGTTGGAAGGTAGTACAAGAGGGTTCTCAAATTTAAATTTGATTCTGTATATTCTCGTGATAGTTTGGGGATTTGATTAAAATGATTTGTGGAGACTCGCGACTGTACAATCGTTTATCACACATTTTCTTGTGATGAATCATTAATTGTACGAATAAGTAAGTCGAAATTAAAAAGAAAAAGGAATGTGAAGTTTACATGGATGAAGTTTCTCGTTCACTACGGAAACTTCTCCCAATAAATAACGCGAAAAAAAGAGATAGATTATATGTAATTATAAATAAAAGAAATAGTTGTGTAAAGAAATATAAACATCCTGAAAAAGGTGTTAATTTAACAATGATAAACAATCGATTAATGTATGTCGATTATCTGCGGAATTTTACAACATAAATCTCGATGAAAATGAGATATTATGGCGACGACGCGAGATCAAATTGCGTGCAGGTGTCGCCAGGAACGCGATAATGTAAACGAAAGATTAAACTTCATAACAAAAAAATACGTGGGAAGGAAAAAAAGAAAATAGGTAAGAAGAGAAAAGTTCGTGTGAGAGGGGAGAGTCTGAGAGAAGGTGCTGTTGGGAAAGGTGTGCGCCGAAAGCAGTCCGAGAATCCATTGAAAATCACAAGTTGTGTTAGTGTGTGTGTGCATCGAAAGGATATAAAAAAAGAAAGAAATGAAGAAATCATCAATAAGAAAGAGAGAAGAACTGTTCCAAAGAAAAATCAGCGTGTGTATTCAAAGAATATTTCAACAACTTTATTAATTTTAAAGGTATTTATCCTCCAGCTGTGTTCGGGTCAGCAGCATTTATAAAGGGATTTCTCTCTCTCTCTCAATAAAGATCCAGGTTTGTTTTTCAACCATATTGTTGTCTGTCATTGCATCACTGGAGATTTCCTCCTCTCCGTCGTTACCCGGATCCTCCAGGGTGGTAAGCCAAAGCTTTACCACGCGGCCATCCGGCCGACACAAAAGCTCTTGTAAATCGAGCATATTTGATAATGGAGAACAGAAAACAGTTTCTGTTTACACAGAAAAATATTTATTTTCACAACCCAGAATTTGAATACAAAGTCGTTTTAAGGAAATCAAAGTAGTTTACCTTAATATGACAGTGTAATCAAATCCTGGGCTGTGAAAATAAAAGTATCTCTGTGTAAACACAAACTGTTTCTGTTTTTCACGATAAATAGTTTCTATAAAGTAACTGCTGATACTACTAATCACATTCGATCAGTTTGTTTGCGGCTGACTATTTTGTGTTGTATGTTAATATGTTGTGTGATATACGTAAATTCTCATTGTATACTATAAGCTTGGTTGAATAAAGTTTGCATTAATTATACTGTTAATATTTTCAGAAAATCTGAAATGTAACAGAAGCCTAGTCAAAATGATACCGTAGTGACCACTGATTAGCGCTCAGGGCAAGAGATGCACTAATCATGAAATTCCGGTCGATCTCCATTTAGGAAATTTTATTTACTCATTTTTTGCGTCGTTCTTTTACAAATAGGAGAGACTCGAAACCATTGAAAGATTACACTGGAGCCATGAACCTTGCATGCCCCATTTTCTCTACGGCATTTATTAATATTTACTGTTATATTTATAAATAAAACAGATTGTTTCTGGAATTCTCGAGAAACAATTCTCGATTCTCGAAGGTTCCAAAATGTCGGGAATTTGGAAACACTACTTCTAACATTTTGTACTACGTATTTATGAGAAGCAGCATTTTTAGCATAATTAACGTTTATAAAATAGAAAAAAATCTGTCAACTCTGTAAAATATTGAAGAAACTATAAGTCCTGCAGTATCAAATATTTATTCAAGATTTGAATTTTTATGTAAAAGTAACCAAGCACACCCAGCTTATTATTATGAATATTTCGCTTAGTCTTTAATACATGATAAATTATATTCGTATGTATAACAATAATTATTTTTTGAATAAATTGTTTTTGATTTGTTATCAGCAAATTCGTTATCATTAATTTATATACCTCTATACCCAGGGTCGCGAAAATATTT